>WNWK01027223.1:0-26515 GCA_009830355.1 Cherax destructor
AGCTAACCATACGAAAACTACTTTATCTTGCACATATCCACAGCAAAATACACTTATTGATATCTGTGATTCTCCTTAATTTGCACATTACTAACCACAGCAAAATACACTTATTGATATCTGTGATTCCCCTTAATTTGCACAGTTCTAACCAAAATTCTAATACAACTATTGCTTCATAATACTTAAGTTAGTCATAAGTTTGCCTAAGACACTCCAATATAGAAACTATATTATGCCAATATATCACCTTTATCATTAATATATAAACTAATTGCTAACTTCTTATACTAATTGTTAAATTCTCAATGTTTAAATTCCAGTACCTAAATTTTGTAAACCTAACCTAACCTAACCTTACAATCTGTATATTCATTGTATAGCTATTGAGTAAGACCTATCATAAGACTGCCTGAAAAGCCTAGGCATACCTAGGCATATTATTGGCCATCTTGTAATATCAACTTTAATGTATAACTATAAGTACCCCCCACCTTGTATTACATGAAATAAAGAATTTGAATTTGAATTTGAATTTGAAAGCAGGATTTTGTAGCAAGGAGAGGGGTATGGGGGACGAAGGTTGGGAGGGTGATGAAGGAGATAAGACGATGGTGGGTAGGTAAGGACATTCTAGTGGGTGAGGCAATGGTGAGGTTTTTATTAGTTGTGAGGGAGCCGTGTAAGGTGAAATTGGGGGTCCTTGATAGGGTGGGAAGGGGAGGGGCGGATGTAGTGCAGGGTATCGCGATGTATCCAATGTATGATTGGAAAGCAACGTGGTACTGGTTCCATCAGGTTAAGCTGCCTACTAAGGTTAGAGACAGGTTTTAGATTTCTGCACGGTATTCTGGCATCGAAAGCACAGTTGTTTAAAATGGGGTAAGTGAGGGATGGGCTTTGTAGTCGTTGCGGACAGCTTGACATGGCATACCATGCAGTATACTTTTGTGAGGAACTGGGTGATGTGAGGGAGTGGTTTGGTGCTGTGGTCAGGGGCGTGGGAGGGGGGGTGTCATGTATCTGGGGTTAGATTTCATACACCTTTCATGGGGTTTGCGTGAGGAGTCGGGTAGGGTTTGGATTTGGGCTTTGGCTGCGAGGTTCTATAGGACTCATGGTAGGAATCAGGAGTTGTATGGGCGTAGGTGGGACTCAGTTTTTCCGAGGGTTACAGGGCTATCACGATGGGTTGGTTGTTAGGTCAGGGATGTAGGATGTAAAAGGGCTGGGCGAATTTGGGTCTTGGGATTGAGGTAGAGGAATGGGGGGTCGGAGAGTGTGTGTTGGTTGACAGGTTAGGTATGTGCGTTTGCGAGTGTGAGGGGGGGGGGTAGGTATGGTAGGGAAAAGGGAGTATAGTGGTGGTCTTGTGTTTGAGTGCTGACTAATGACCGGGGGTGCGTCAGGGGAAGACTTTGGGGGGTTTCCTCTGCTTCTGGGTGGGGGTGTGAGGAATAATTGTATTCCAATGTTATAAATGTTATACATGTGGTGAATACGCACACATCAAATTGCAGGTAACAGGACTGAAATGTATTATGGTATATGTGGTAGAAACCTCTAACTTCCTGTAATGTTCAGGGCTGTAAGATCTGTTAATTTTATGCTACTGGATGAGGTGATACCCTTGTTATATGTTATGATTATAACAGTGCAATGTTTGTATACCTCAATGTATAGAGGTTATAATTGTGTGATGGTTAGGATGCGTATACGTATATGTTAAGTCTGTTTGGATTGGGGCTTACTGTGCAAGTAGAGTGTATTCGTCGGTGACAATCATGTTAGTGTCACACATATTATAGTTGTGGTATAGACAGATCTTGTATTTAAAAATAAAAACTTAATACTGAGAATTCTAGGATATTTATGTTATCGTGTTCATATCCATTGTATAAGATAAGATTTCTTCGGATTTTTAACCCCGGAGGGTTAGCCACCCAGGATAACCCAAGAAAGTCAGTGCGTCATCGAGGACTGTCTGTGTTATTTCCATTGGGGTCCTTAATCTTGTCCCCCAGGATGCGACCCACACCAGTCGACTAACACCCAGGTACCTATTTGCTGCTAGGTGAACATGACAACAGGTGTAAGGAAACACGTCGAAATGTTTCCACCCGCCGGGAATCGAACCCGGGCCCTCCGTGTGTGAAGCGAGAGCTCTAGCCACTAGACCACCGGGCTTGTTAACATGTCATTGATACATGGCTGAATGTTTTTCAAGAGGCAAGGACAATGCTTTACATTGTTAGCGATATAAAGTTTGATTTGTATTGTTATGTTATTGGAGGACAAGATTGTATGTATTTAGGTATTAGCTGAGCCTATTCTTTGGGGAGGTGTGTAGGGGTGGTGTGGGTTTCTAGGTTGTTGGTAGGGGGGGTGTATGAATTGTACAGGAGTATTACATGACATGTACTCTTGTACTTTACGTTTTTTTATGTTTACTTTGTATTGTTTGTGTTCCTATTCGGAATAAATTTTTCTATGTAGGTTATTATGTCTATGCACAATCTTTTGTTATCATTGAATGTTCTTCCGTGTTTGTACAAGCAGGTTGTTCTAAACAAGGATTGATAAGGAATGTCATGTTAAAGTTTTGCAGTATGTTGTTAGTTTTGTGAGGTTGCCTCATGTATAGGCGAGTGTTATGTTGGTTGTTGGGTTTTTGTAACATTACTATGTATGTTGAAATATGTCTTTTAAATAAAAAAAAAAAAAAATTATCAGCTCTGTAGGATCGACGACATATGTTAGTAAAAATACTAACTCCAATGCTTGGCAACATTTCTGAAGCCCACATAGAGAATAATGTTGATCTTATTGACAAATTGCAAAATGTTAATATTATTGATTTTACACTAGTACGCTTTGATGTCAAGGTGATGGTCACCCGAGTGGCTGTTCCCGAACTGCTATCTTATCTGGTAGAAGAATTAGATATGTTCTACATTCCTTTTGATAAGAATACCATTAATGAGCTGATAAAGTTGTGTGTAGTTGATTGAAAGTTTGAGTTTTAAGAGAAATACTTCGGTCAAAGGCTGCATACTCTAAGTGAGGCGTTAGTAATGATGTGTAGAGCTAATAATTCTTGATATAAATTCCAGTAATCTGGTAGTATTTGAGAGGGACCTGCTAGGGGGCCGAGCCTCACCTTTGACAGTATGTTAGTCTCCATACTGTTAATTCAACTTCATCTTCTTCCAGACTGAGTAGCAAAACTCTTCTCCAGGCTGAGGGACTGACCACCTTAAAACTACGTCTTCAAGGGTGATGGACTGATTACATCGTCTTTACATCTCTCTACTGCTGCTGCTAACTCTTCTTTACTCGACTGAAGAATCCTACTATGTACGCGAAACCTTCCGGAAGAACGATACCTAACTGTTACACATATGTTTGCTTTATTACGTACGCTTAGGCATTGCTGTCTTGGTTTCATGTTGCTGCTTACCATAACCCTCAAATCCTTTTCGCATTCTGAATGGCCAAGTTCTACATTATTTAATTTATAAGCGCTAGAGTTATGGGCATTTCCAAGCTTCAGGACTTTAGATTTATCTACATTGAACTGCATCTGCCACATTTCTGACCACGACATAAGCTTGTCTAAATCCTCCTGAAATTCAGTGTCATCTTCCTCTGAATCAATTATCCTGCCTATCTTTGTGTTATCAACGAATTTACTCATATCACTAGTTATTCCCTCGTCAAGGTCATTAATATATATTATGAACAACAAAGGGCATGAAAATGATCCCTGTGGACCGCCACTTGTTACATGTCACCACTCAGATTTTACCCCTATTTATGCACACTCTTTGCTTCTTGTTGGTGAGCCATGACTCGATCCATGACAGTACTTTTCCCCCAGTACCGTAAGCTGTCACTTTCTTGAATAGTCTTTTGTGTGATCCTCTATCAAAAGCTTTACTAAAATCCAAATAAACAATATCGAATTCTTTATCATGATCAACAGCCTAAAAAGCTTTACTGATGAAAGTTAGTAAATTATTTAGGCAGGAATGGCCCCTCGTGATTCCCTGCTGAGTATCAATGATCAAATTTTACTTATCAAGATGGTTTCTTATAATATCAGCTATAATAGACTTTAGTAATTTGCCTATAATAGAGATCAAGATTTTTGGGCGGTAATTTGATGGTAACGACTTGTTCCCTGCTTTAAAAATCACTGGATGAAATACTGGCTCATAAACCATTACTTTACTAATAATATATAGGGGGACTTGACACCAGAAATATTTAATATGTAAATTATAACTAGTAACATTTTTTATAAAGTTTTATTCTTTCATATTTGGTTTAATAACTAATTTGCACTTTACAAATATTTCAGCTCTCAAGCATTCATAGAAGTGATGGAAATCTTCCACATGAATAAAGAGTAACAGATTCATGCCCAGGTTAATACTGTATTTATATTGACACAATCTTAGTACAAGACTTTCATGTTTGTGGAGAAAATTCTCCAAAGGAGGGGGGGTATGCACCCTTACTACCCTTGTTAAGGGTCCCACCCTTTCCGCCCTTAGGAAAGGGCCAGAGGAGGCGCGTCTGGTTGAGAAAACAAATTAATACAAGCCAGATGTACTGACCACAGTGTGTCACGTGGTCTGACCAAGTAGCAGCGAGTGTATGTGAGTTAATAGACATTTGAGATAAATGTAACTCTTTGCCGTAACAGGAAGATTATAGTAAACTGTTGTATTAGTTTCTACACTTGAAATTACAATCATGTGTTCCAGTGAGTGAGATTTAGATAACACAAACATTTTAATTACCACTTGTAGCAGTGTGTAGCAATTGTTGAAATTGTGCTGACCACAGTATTCTAGGCACCATGAGGCTGCACGAGGCTGCACGAGGCTGCACGAGGCTGCACGAGGCTGCACGAGGGAGATTGAATTTTGCCACCGCAAGGACGGGAGCTACGGCGCGGTGTATAAACCTGACAAAGACATTAGTCGTACGCATCCGTTATTCTAATTTAATCTCCACTAACGTTGGAAAATAGATAAGAAATCTGTTCCAGCGCGTTTAGTGAAAATCGCGGTATATTCAAAAGTGTGTGCAGCTTTAATTTACTACAAGACAAACGTAGAGACAATCGCAAGTGAATTCCATTGAAACAAGACGGTGATTCTTCAGCGGCATTCTACAATCAAGACAGCATTTCCGCCGTATATGGTGGAGTCAACACCATCGCTCACGTTACACGAGGAAGGTATGAATTTTGTGTTCTTGTCAGGCAGGGAGCTGCGCAGTTCTTGTAGTCAAGAACATCAAAATTTACCTATTGACGGCGGTTATGCGTGGACTTTTAAGTCCAACCACGTGAGTAAATCGCCTTTCAGTCCATTCAAGACTGAAATATGGGCATATGCTCCTTTGGGGCAATAATTATACTCACTTGATATTTATCTTACAGCCCTGTGGAGAGTGAGGCCATAGATGTTTCCTCTGTAGGTGTTGGGGACGGCTGCGACATCTTGGATTCATCAATAAGCTAAGTAGCAAGCATAGTTCATTTTTATCGTAGGAGCACATTACTCCACAATGTTTGCCTAAAATAAAATTCATTGCATATTGTACATGGAGTCATATAAACACAGATATCAGCATGTTGGGACCAGGAATGATTCTTATTCAAATTGTTTTTCATGACATCAAGATTTTTAAATAAAATTTTAATTTTGCAGTTCTTAAGTAAAGAAAGAATTTCATGGAAGTTTGCATGACATGGCCTCTATAGCTGTCATGACTGTTTATAATTATGAAGATATCCTTAACAGGGCAACGAGATTTAATTCAACATTGTCGTAGGCCTAGATGTTGACACTTAAACCTGTCAAACACTACAAAAAATTGGGTCGTTGAAATAAATCACTGAATATATATATATATATTAAAAATCGTAAGAGATATAATTCAACACTCTCAAGTGGCTTAATAGTTTGAATTCAGCACTATTAAAAAAATCGAAAATTTTAAATCAAACAGATCAGACACCGAGAAAATATCCTAAAAAATCCAAAAGCTGAATCTCAATTGTCACACGAGTCTCAGTAGCTAAAAAACAACTCCGGTAAACAACACTACAATTTAAAATCAATCAGCGTTAGAAGAGTTTTTGATCAGAATTCTTTTTTCTCACCACTATTAGTAAACATTGTGTGACATCCTTAGAGACTCAACTTTCTCAGGTGGCACATGAGCTGGAAGTAAAGACAGACAGACAGACAGAATGAACTCATGATTAACTGTGAAGGATGACATGATGCTGCTGGTACCTTCGACAGGTTATGGGATCACGAACTAATGGCAAAATTACCAAACTGCACAAATGAAGTAGAGTCTTCAGGCCACTCAGTCGGTACCAGAGTTCCACAAGGAAGTGTGCTTGGTCCTTTCTTGTGGAATGTCTTCAGTACTTCATTAAAATATAATAATATAATAATAATAATAATAATAATAATAATAATAATATAATAACAACAACAATAATAACAACAACAATAATAATAATAATAACTGACTGACTTAATCTCATCCTAAAATTCCATGTCAGTGCCGATGATTGTAGTCTAACATTTACTTATGTAAGAGATGTAAATGAATGGTTCAGAGAACCGACAAGTTGATAAATTAGACACATATGTAACACCTGGGTATCTTTATTGAGGAATCGTTTCGCCACACAGTGGCTTCATCAGTCCAATACAAATGAGAATTGTGAAGAACAGGAGGAGTTTGAGGTAATCAGTCCCTCAACCTTGAGTCGATGTTGTCAGTCCATCAATCTTGAAAAGAATACAGCATATGTGCGAGGAAGTAGCTTATATACCGTAGGCAGGAGAGGTGCAGCAGTCGTAGGTGTTTCAAGGTAACATATACTTACATCCACGTGATAGATAATGTTAAGAAGGACTTTTCAATGAGTTAAGGTTTATAACAGGTATTAGGTTGTAAATAAGGTAATATTTATTACGGAACAATTGTAACACCATTGTGTAACAATAAGAGAGAGAGAGAGAGAGAGAGAGAGAGAGAGAGAGAGAGAGAGAGAGAGAGAGAGACTAACAATGCTACTACAATAAATGGGTTAGATCCCTGCCTGGAGTGATATATTCTAAAAATGACAAGACAAAAATGACTAACTTCCTCCGGGGCTCCACTGATCCACCATGTTATTTCCTTTGATCCAAGTCTTGGCATTGTCTGCTGCTGACTGCAGAAGAACGTTGGTGATGGTGAGAGGACTTGGGTCGGTCCAGCTGAGTAGCAACTCCTTTCCTTGTGGTCCAGCGCTACATCGTCAACACAGAACCAAGATAAAAAGGACCACCGTCAATGAGAATTCCATGTTAGATGATTTAATATTGAACATACTGGCTTCTTTAAGTACATAATGGAAATATATCCAAACAAAAAGATTTAGTTATTACTGATTAATGACCCAAACGAATGCAAATGGAGGCAAAACGAAATACAATAAGATAAATATTTAACATTTATGCGTCATTGTGAGGCATAAATATTTTAGTGTCTCCATGTGGATTCATTTGTGCCGTTCAAATATATGTCATTGTAAAATATTGTTCAATGTTAAGATATATATTGATTTATAAATTTCAGGTTTGAATAATAAAAAATAGATTAAGAGATGTAAAACTTACTCTAGTCTTACAAAAGAACTTTCAAACGATTCAAACTATATTTGCGGTCAGTCACTGGTGTTTACCAATTAATCAGGTTCAATAAGTTAATAAGATATGATAGTAATTCATATTCTACTCATTCTAAATTCGTCTTGAGAGGCAGGTACGTATTGATGGACAAGATCAAATTTGCCTCATTGACCAAAACATACACCACAAGTCTTCCCGGGTTTGTGGTAGCAACATTGTAGAAGATATGAACATTCACGCCAAACTTAGGAGGATCGATGTCATACAAGTTCAAGGTACCATGCTTCTGATAGGTATCCCAGGATGATTGTGAGTAGTTATAGGTAGCCCTGGATGATTGTGAGTAGTTATAGGTAGCTCTGGATGATTGTGAGTAGTTATAGGTAGCTCTGGATGATTGTGAGTAGTTGTAGGCAGCCCTGGATGATTGTGAGTAGTTATAGGTAGCCCTGGATGATTGTGAGTAGTTATAGGTAGCTATGGATGATTGTGAGTAGTTATAGGTAGCCCTGAATGATTGTGAGTAGTTATAGGTAGCTCTGGATGATTGTGAGTAGTTATAGGTAGCTCTGGATGATTGTGAGTAGTTATAGGTAGTTCTGGATGATTGTGAGTAGTTGTAGGCAGCCCTGGATGATTGTGAGTAGTTATAGGTAGCCCTGGATGATTGTGAGTAGTTATAGGTAGCTATGGATGATTGTGAGTAGTTATAGGTAGCCCTGGATGATTGTGAGTAGTTATAGGTAGCTCTTGATGATTGTGAGTTGTTATAGGTAGCTCTTGATGATTGTGAGTAGTTATAGGTAGCTCTGGATGATTGTGAGTAGTTATAGATTGCTCTGGATGATTGTGAGTAGTTATAGGTAGCTATGGATGATTGTGAGTAGTTTTAGGTAGCTCTGGATGATTGTGAGTAGTTATAGGTAGCCCTGGATGATTGTGAGTAGTTATAGGTAGCTCTGGATGATTGTGAGTAGTTATAGGTAGCTCTGGATGATTGTGAGTAGTTATAGGTAGCCTTGAATGATTGTGAGTAGTTATAGGTAGCCCTGGATGATTGTGAGTAGTTATAGGTAGCTCTGGATGATTGTGAGTAGTTATAGGTAGCTCTGGATGATTGTGAGTAGTTATAGGTAGCCCTGGATGATTGTGAGTAGTTATAGGTAGCTATGGATGATTGTGAGTAGTTATAGGTAGCCCTGAATGATTGTGAGCAGTTATAGGTAGCTCTGGATGATTGTGAGTAGTTATAGGTAGCTTTGGATGATTGTGAGTAGCTATAGGTAGCTCTGGATGATTGTGAGCAGTGAATGAGAAAAAAATGTTTAGACACGCACACACACACACACATACATACATACTCACACATACACACATACATACACACATACACACACACACACACTGCTCATTAAGAACCTGTGGGGATTTGAGGAAGTGGAAGGAATGGATGGAATGGGCGAAAGGGGATGCATAGTAGGAACAATCCAGTCTGAGGGCCATAAGGTGGTAATTGCTGTAATGTACAACTCGCCACAGAACTGCAGGAGGCCAAGAGAAGAATACGACGAGAGCAACAGAGCAATGGTAGACACACTAGCCGAGGTGGCCAGAAGAGCTCACATGGGGAGAGCAAAGTTACTAGTTATGGGTGATTTCAATCACAAGGAGATTGATTGGGAAAACCTGGAGCCCCACGGGGGTCCTGAATCATGGAAAGCCAAGATGATGGATGTGGTACTGGAAAACCTCATGCATCAACATGTTAGAGACACTACGAGAGAGAGAGGTGAGGATGATCCAGCAAAACTGGACCTAGTATTCACCTTGAGTAGTTCGGACATCGAGGATATCACGCATGAAAGGCCCCTTGGAGCTAGTGATCATTTGGTTCTGTGTTTTGATTATATAGTTGAGCTACAAGTGGAGAAGGGAGCAGGAATAGCAAGGGAGAAACGAAACTACTAAAAGGGGGGGACTACACAGGCATGAGGAACTTCCTACAAGACGTTCAGTGGGAGAGAGAATTGGCAGGAAAACCAGTAAAAGAAATGATGGAATATGTGATAACAAAATGCAAAGAGGCAGAGGAGAGGTTTGTTCCCAAGGGAAACAGAAGTAATGGGAAGACCAGAACGAGTCCTTGGTTCATCCAAAGGTGTAGGAAGGGAAAAACTAAGTGCACTAGAGAATGGAAAAAGTACAGAAGACAAAGGACCCAGGAAAATAAAGAAATTAGCCGAAGAGCCAGAAACGAATATGCACAGGTAAGAAGGGAGGCTCAGTGACAATACGAAAATGACATAGCATCAAAAGTCAAGTCTGACCCGAAGCTGTTGTATAGCCACATCTGGAGGAAAACAACAGTCAAGAACCAGGTAATCAGGCGAAGAGGTATGTGAGTAGCTCAACATGAGATTTAAAGAAATATTTACAGAGGAGACAAGAAGGACTCCAGGAATTCAGAATAGGGAGGTATACCAACAAGTGCTGGATGAAATACACTCAACCGAGGAGGAGGTGAAGAAGCTGCTATGTGAACTCGATACCTCAAAAGCGGAGGGACTTGACAACATTTCTCCGTGGGCCCTTAGAGAGGGAGCAGAGATGTTAAGTGTGCCACAAAAAAAAATCTTCAACACATCCATTGAAACTGGGCAACTACCTGAGGTGTGGAAGATGCCAAATGTAGTCCCAATTTTTTAGAAAGGAGACAGACACGAGGCATTAAACTACAGACCTGTGTCACTGACGTGTATAGTATGCAAAGTCATGGAGAAGAAAGACACAAGCTTATAAACGACAACCAGCACGGTTTCAGGGAAGGAAAATCCTGTGTCACAAACTTACTGGAGTTTTATAACAAGGTAACAGAAGACACGAGAGAGAGGGGTGGATAGACTGCATTTTATTGGACTGCAAGAAGGCGTTCAACACAATTCCTCACAAGAGGTTAATGCAAAAACTAGAGAATCAGGCACACGTAACATGAAAGGCACTGCAATGGATCAGAGAATATCTGACAGGGAGTCAACAACGAGTCATGGTACGTGATGAGGTGTCAGAGTGGGCACCTGTGACGAGTGGAGTTCCACAAAGGTCAGTCCTAGGACCTGTACTGTTTTTGGTATATGTGAATGACATAACGGAAGGGATAGACTCAGAAGTGTCCCTGTTTGCAGATGATGTGAAGTTAATAAGAAGAATTAAATCTGTCGAGGATCAGGCAGGACTACCAAGAGACCTGGACAGGCTACAAGCCTGGTCCAGTAACTGGCTCCTGGAATTTAACCCTGCCAAATGTAAAGTCATGAAGATCGGGGAAGGGCAAAGAAGACCGCAGACAGAGTATAGTCTAGGTGGCCAAAGACTGCAAACCTCACTCAAGGAAAAAGATCTTGGGGTGAGTATAATACCGAGCACATCTCCTGAGGCACACATTAATCAGATAACTGCTGCAGCATACGGGCGTCTGGCAAACCAATACCTCACTAAGGAATCGTTCAAGACTCTGTACACCATATACGTCAGGCCCATACTGGAGTATGCAGCACCAGTTTGGAAACCATACCTGGTCAAGCACGTCAAGAAACTAGAGAAAGTGCAAAGGTTTGCAACAAGACTAGTCCCAGAGCTAAGGGTATTGTCCTACGAAGAAAGGTTAAGGGAAATCGGCCTGACGACACTAGAGGACAGGAGGGTTAGCGAAGACATGATAACGACATATAAAATACTGCGAGGAATAGATAAGGTGGACAGAGACAAGATGTTCCAGAGAGGGGACACAGAAACAAGGGGTCACAATTGGAAGTTGAAGACTCCTCTGAGTCAAAGAGATGTTAGGAAGTGGAATAGCCTAGAAAGTGATGTAGTGGAGGCAGGAACCATACATAGTTTTAAGACGAGGTTTGATAAAGCTCACGGAGCAGGGAGAGAGAGGACCTAGTAAAAATCAGTGAAGAGGCGGGGCTAGGAGCTATGAATCGACCCCTGCAACCGCAAATATGTGAGTACAAATAGGTGAGTACACTCACACACACACAAAATGGTAACTAACACACCATGCACACACACGCATATACAATAGGCCTAGTGTCAAATCGACATGTGCCTAGGACAAAATGGTAACTAAAACACACACACACACACGCACACACACACACACACACACAGTGAAGAGGCGGGGCCAGAAGCTGCGAATCAACCCCTGCAACCACAACTTGGTAAGTACACACACGCACGCACGCACGCACGCACGCACGCACGCACGGATTGTAAGTTTGATATATGATATTGGTGATCTTCCGGAAAGACGAAAGGCATAGTGTTTTCTTCCTTAGAGAAGAGAATAAACTTAAGTTTCTCCTCAGAGCTCTTTGAGTATTTTTTTCTCCTACCACCCCCCTAGATTCTATGTGAATTTTATTTGAATACAAAATAATTTATAAAAGATACAATGGAAGGAGAACAACCTGCATGATATCTCAGAGCCAATATCTCAAATACTTCATCCAGCTTCGTGGTGGTGGACCTGGTACCCAGAAATCTGCAGGAATCACAACACTGAATCTCTGAAAGAGGAATCTGGCCTCTCTAGAGTCTATGGTTATCGTGATGAATTTTTCACTTAAATCTTTAAGGACGCTGAGAACACCCTTGCCCCACGCTCTGAGGGTCTCCGACTCTATTGGAACGAAGTTATAACCTGGTGGCAGTCTTCTGTACTTGTTGATCTTTTGGGTCTCGCTGAAACTGGCAGCACCATCCCTTTCACGTCCATGGTATGGTAAATAGGTGTCACCCAATTTAGATGCACATATGTAGTGTGTCCACTTGGACACTTTCAGCTTCCGTCAGGCCTCAGTAACTGTGGCGAGACTTCGCTTGATGATGGCACTGACCTCCTCGTGTCTGGCAAACTTCCCTTCCGACGGATGACAGACGAGACTGTAGCTCAAATTGATCACCTGATGCTCTGCCACAAAAGCACCTATGTTCGGTGAATATGGGGCCTAGCTGCCTCCATATTAGTTTTGAAATCACCTCTACACTTTAGTCAGAACCATCTTATGTTGAACTTGCATTTCTTTGCTCGTCCATTACAAGACTAATGCTCACAGTAAAGCCATTTTACTAATATCTCTTGGATGAATTTGATTCAGATGGAAATAGTAGAAGAAAATAAAATGCTGTTACAATCCATAATTTCACGACCGTAATGCATAATAAACTAAATAATATATTTGTATTTCTAACAAAATTTTAGTCTATATTATAGGATGCATCTGTGAACATGAATAATAAATCTGTTGACATGAATAATAGATCTGCGGACATGAATACCAGGACAAAATTAACTGCGAGACTGAGTTACTCTCTTGTGAAGCAGGACAGTATTTACAAGTCATGTATCTGGAGTCACTGCCAAAAACTAATAAGATAAATATGTATATTTACATAATTCGGTTGGTCACATAGGAACCAGTCACAGGAAAAACTAACACAATTAGTTTTCCCTGTGAAAAGAAAAAACTAACACTGTTTCTCCAGTGAGAATCACTGGCCAATACAATAACTGCAAAATGAGTCCATATCTCGAAACCTTGAAATTAAACTTTGATTCAGAAGAAATAACATGAATGTATGTATTTTTTTAACACTCTGACCATCTCCCAGTGAGGTAGGAGGACCAGACAAAGGAAAAAACTCACTATCACTCATTCAATCACTGTTTTGTGATAAGTGTGACGATATCATAGTTCAGATGACTTTCAAAACTGCAACATCCCTCCCCATCCTTCAGAGTTCAGGCACGGTACTTCTCTTCTACTTCAGCTCGGCTAACTGGCTTACTTGAACCCCTCCATGTTACTGTGCTCACATTCCAACAGCACGTCAAATCATAAAAAATCACTTGACTCCACTCACTGATAACACTAAAACCTCCTTTACCCCACGATGAAGCTGTAAGTACGATAAATGTAATAGTCAATAGAAACATCTGAACAAGCTCTTTGCATGTATAAGATTCACCTAAATATTATGCTGGGGCAAAGTGTTTAGCAAGTGTATCAGAACAATCAGTTGCCACTGAATCAACACTTTAACAGTAGTAGTGGTAGAAATTGATCTAGAGATAACTTCTTCTTTTTTATATTTTATTTAAAAACTTAGTATACAAATACAAGATGTTTCCATCACCACATACATTAATGCATTAACAAAAACGTTGAAATACATGACCATAACAAAATCCACACCAACTCATTAACATATAGTACCGATAAAAACTATCGATCACCAAAACAAAAATTCATGTGTAACTCCTCTGTACCAACATTAAGATACAAAGCTCAACCCGTCTTCTCTTCACCACTCATACCACAAACATACACAACATACAAGCAACCACATCTAACACATCGAACTTGACATGTAATATATATATCAACCCAACTATGGATTGCAAGAATCTCAAATATAAACAATCAACCCAATACCCAAAGCCCTTTATAAGGGTATGTACCATTGCTACAATACCCAAAAACAAAACAATGTTAACTAACATTTGGATCTATATAAATTCCCTTTCCCAAAAAAACAAAACAAAAATCCATCCACAAAACCCCTCCCAACACAACACCCCCCCATTCACCTGCCACCCTATAACAACCAAAACCAGATTCATTCTTCACATACACACACATATATGCAAAAGAAACATAATATATTCTACTGAACAGCACTTAAGCCCAAGCCTAACACCATATCACTCCATATCCGACCTTAACACATATGGCCATTACAATAGTATCAAAAATATTATACAAAAATTATACACGATCCTACCACTCAAATGAAGCGTCCAAAACACACATGACGCTTGACTTTTTAGTAACTCTGGGCAACCCCTCATGTCAATGCCCCATCACATTTTTAAACAGATTACAAAAACTCATAAAACATAAAGAAGAACATGTGGAAGATCTTAATCCACCTATTTACATTCCATAATGAAATCTAATCACTAGGTCCTCCTATGACCCCCTTGCTTGTACACCCAACACTACATATGAACATATAGTCAGAAAAAGTTCTGAAGCAAAAGACACCTCAGCCTATATCCCACTGATTTACTCCCCCCCACCTAACGTCCCTTGCAACTAAACCCCCCTACCCCTCCATTCCCACCCTTCCCACTCGTACCCTAACCCCAACCTATCATTGACACCTCCCCTCACTCAACCCCTCCTTCATACCCTCTAACCCTATCCCTCCCCTCTCCCTGTAACCCACGCACTGTCATCTCCCTATAAACCTGCGAAAAGGCCCCATCCCACGCCCTATCATATATTATCTTATTCCTACACTTAGTTCTATAAAAAGCTGCTCTCAATGCCCCTAGATGCTCCCTCCCCCCCATGTCCCTGAGACACCAAGAAAAATAAATATAATCTAATACCAAATATGACAAACTCCTACGCTGTCCGAAAACTGACCCAAGTCCAAACTCAATGCCCGTAAAACAGAAACCTCTCCCTCACCTACCTGTCGCAACACCCCCCCAAACCATTCCCTCACCCCCTGCAAAGCACTACAAAAATAGATAACGTGATACGTCATTTCCATTTCCCCACACCTACTACAAACCCCATCACGTACCAATCCCATGACAAATAATTGTGCTTTAGAAGCCAAACATCCCTGCAAAAACCTATACCCTATCTCCCGTACTCTTGGTTGCAATTTTAATTTATGAAACAACCTCCATATACCTAACCAATCATACAGAGGATAAACCCCACTCCCCTGCACTACCCCCCCTCCAACCCCAACCTATCCAATCTTTTAACCCTACTTTTACCAGGCTCCCTCATTACCATTAGTCCCCGCAAGATCGCTTCACACAACAAAATGTCTTTCCCCATGCACCATCTTCACACCTCCTTCATAACCAACCCCACCTGTCGACCCCCAACTCCTCCTCTCTGCAAAAACTCGTGCCTCACAAAAACGCTACGCAACCTACACCTCAACGGTATCAACCCCAGACCCCCCCACCTCTTTTGTGTTTCCACAACCTCCCTGCTTACCCAGTGCCTCCCATTCCCCCATACGAACCTCAGGACATTACACAACAATCTCTTCACGTCCACCTCCATGAGGGGATACACCACCGCCCTAAACCATAATTTACTATACACCAATACATTAACGATTATGACTCTCTGCAATAATGTCACCTCCCCTACTCCCCAACCCCTCATCCTCCCAATTGCCCCATCTACCCCTGTCCTGGAGTTCACTTCCCTCGCCACTACAGCATCCGCACTAAAAAATATACCACATATTTTAATCATTTCCACACACTCATTCCACACAATCATTTCCATGAGGCCTGGTCACAGACCGGGCCGCAGGGGCGTTGACCCCTGGAACTCTCTCCAGGTAAACACCTCCAACCTCTTCTCAACCCCAACGTACTGCCGCACCAATTTCCAACCTCCAATAAATTTGACTTTTCCCTGTTGACTCTCATCCCTGTCCCCTTCCCAAACCATTCCACCAACTCATTCAACATACCCAATTGCCATTCCTTGCTAACTAACACCGTCGTATCATCAACATAACCAACTATACCACCCACCTCCTCCACACCCGCCGCTACCTCTCCCAACTCCTTCTCCACCAATTTATAAAATGGGTCCTGCAATAGAGCAAAAAGAATCTGCGACAGAGGACAACCCTGCCGCAGACCCTTCTTCATTTCCACTGCTTTTCCAACCTTTCCATTAATCTGCACCCTCATCAAAGCTCCTGCATACAGCGTACCCACCCATCACACTACCTCTTCCCCAAAACCTTGTCTCTCCAACACTTCCAACAACATGTCTCTATTAACCTTATCATAAGCCCTCTGCCAATCCAAACCTAAGACTTCCCCCCCTCCTCACTATTTTCAACAAACTGTTTAATATGCCGATGCCCAGTACGAATACTCCTTCCAGGCAACCCAAATTGTCCCCCATGCAAAATTCCCCCCAAACCTCTCTTAATTCTATTTGCCAATATCTTCGCGAATATCTTATAGTCAGCGGTTAACAAAGCTAGACCCCTATAATTGCTTAAACCTGCGGGTGAATCTCCCTTCGCCACCAAAACAACAACCCCAGTTCTCATAGATTCACCCATAAAACCTTCCTCCCGCAACCCATTAAACAACTGAACTAAAACCCCTTTCAAAGCCTCCCAATGTGTTACATACAAATCCCCCAGCAACCCATCTATTCCTGGTGACTTCCCCAACCTCAATCCCATCACGGCCTCCCTCACCTCCTCCTCCAAGATCTCCGCCCCACATTCCCTACCCTCCTCCACATTCAACAACCTACCTATACCCTGCAATAACTTATCCCTCTCCATCTGATGTACCTCCCCCTTCTGATATTGAACACGAAACCAACCTTCAGCATACCCCCCCATACCCTCCATCATTCGCAACACCCTCCCCTCCTGATACCCCTCAACCCCCCCTCTACCTTCAGTGATGATATCAACATCCCCCTCCTATGTGTCTGAAAATTCCTTAAGACCACTTTCGACACCTTGTTACCCCACAACACCTGCTCCATTCCACTCCTAACCCATAAAGCATGAAACCGTTCCTCTTGTAATTCCCGTAACCTCAACCTCAGCCCTACCTCTTCTCCCCCAATCCCCGACCTGATAATCCTTCAACAACCCTTCCAAATACCTCTGATACCCATACCTACTCCTACTTTCATTCCTACCAACCCACCCATAAAACTTCTGAATTTCCTCCTTCCCAGTCTCCCCACCATCTTTCGACCCCATTTCTCATCCCCCCCCTCCTTCACACCCCCCACCATGTGTCAAACATCTCGATCCCCCCTTCCCTTTCCAATAATCTCGTATTCAATTTCCAATAACTCTTAGAAACACTCACCACCCCTTCCCATCCTCCTTCAAACAAAACTCCTCTATGGTCAGAAAAGCGCACGTCTTCACATTCCACCCTCCGAACATCCACAACTCTAGTCACATATATCCTATCCAGACGTGCCGTATAATCTTTCCTCACAAAAGTGTATTCTACCAACTCACCCCTTCCTCCCACCACGTCTACCACTCCTACCGCTCCCAACACTCCCCTTAATGACTCTAGCATGCACCTGCCACCCCCCCTCGGCTCCACATCCCTGACCCTAATCACGCTATTCCAATCACCTGCAATAATTGATACCTGTTGCAATCCTCGGACAGCGTACGCCAACTCGTTATTGACAAAATCATCCTTTACCCTCCTATTACTTACGGCTGGTATATACACTCCCAAAAAACTCACCTGCATTCCACCCCAATCCCCATTTACTCTAACCACTCTTCCTCCCACGTCCTCCCATGACTCTAAAGTGAATGGACATGTCTCACATATTCCAACCAAAACCCCCCCCTCCTTAAAAGCCCTTGCATCACATGCAAAAATCCTATACCCTTTAACCTTAAGTTCAGTACCCTTCCTATAATTATGCTCTTGAATGAAGACAACATCTACCTTCCACCTACGCAATGTTACCTCCACCCATTTAAGCTTAACCTCGTTCCTAAGACCATTAACATTTATAGTTACACACCTGAAATATAAGGCTGAGGTTTTCCCTTGTGCTTCAGTACTCTCTTATCTAATTTTGTGTGCACCTCACCATCCCTCCCCCTTCTACCCCTCCCATCGTCCTTAACTTCCCCAACTTCCCCATAACCCTTCGATTTTGCAATTTTTCCCTGTACCACATCCGCCCACACTTTTTTCCCTGATCTTAGGCCAGCTGTCAACAATTCCTCCGTAGATTCCTCTCCTGGCCTTTTCCTAGACACGCCCTTCTCCTCAATTAAGTCCATCTCCTCTTCCCTATGGACCTTAGCTACCACCACAGATACATTAGCAATAGACACCTCCTGACACTCAGGTACCTTCTCTATGGCCCCATGAAACTCCTGCGTAGGACCACCTTGCACCAAATCTGTCACTTCATCCATTGACAGAGGCTCACCCTGTATGAACTCTCTTAGATCTCTCAAAATCTCAGCCTCTTCCCTAGGCAATCCCTGCTGCTCACCATCCGACACCGTGCTATGCACTTGTGATGCAACCAACGGCACCAACTCCTCACCATCCGCCTCCTTGTCCATCTGTTCCATCTCCGCACTCCACAAGTGGTGCACCACGCCCTCCTGTCCATCGTCCACTCGTTTAACTTCCGTCTGTATAGCTGATGCTTCCTCTGTCCGTTCTCCGACCTCTTCACCTGACCTCTCGTTCTGCTTCCGCCGCACACAATCAGCCGCCAAGTGTCCCTGCTGACCACACAATCGGCAAGTGCGAGTCTGCCCAACATATGTAACATATATCTGTGTGCTAAAATCAGCCATTAGGACATATGAAGGAATGGGTTGACGCAACGTCATCTTTACAGAGTAAGTTCCCTCCAGCATACCAGCGTAGGGCCCAGTACCCCACCGTCTGACAGTTACAGCATGTACTATGCCATATTTTTGCAGTATGCCAGTCACATCACTTTCTCCCGCTTCGAACGGGACGTTCCTCAACTTTATCCACTTGTAGGTGGCTGACACATCGCGTACACATACCTCTAGGCCTGTCATGACCGGCAGCCGTTTATCCTGGAACTTATCCCCAATCCTGTGATAAGCTGCTGAGCATGCAAATTTCACGAAGATCCTGCGTGCTCCATTTAGTGCTATCCCATATAATTCAGAATGATCAGCACCCAGCACATCAGGCAAAATCGCCGGCAGGACAACTTCAGCATTAGACGGGTACACCGCTCCCTGGAGAACTTCAATCCCGATCGTGTTGACCCTCCTCTTGTACCCATCCGCCATTTGCAGGGTAAATAAAGATGCACGACTAGGCCGGCAGAGGTCACCACTAACACCCGCACACAACCAGGGCTGGGCGTGCAATGACTGCGTTAGAGATAACTAGGAGTAGACCCACTGGTACACACCTCTGATAGTCCCTAACCTAGATAGAAAGAGTTAGTTCTCATCAGATAGCATCGGTGTTTCTCTTTCCCATGTACTCGTTCGTATGTTCCACTCACCTCACGGCGATGACACTATTAACATCTATAATTTATATATTATAGGGGAAATACAAGTAAATTTTCAAGTAATTTTGTGCTACATACAATATCTCACCTGAGTTGTCCATTGCACCAAGAAAATTTAAATAGGATGTACATCGTTGGTGACAAGAGCCCCTGGTAAGTAGTCGTAGCCACGTTATATGCAAAGCCGTTCGTCGCTCTGGTGATGGTGAATTGACCGTTGGAGAAGATTGCTGGAAATAAAATGCCATATATTAAAATCAATACTTTTGGGAAATTATAACAGTGGTTACCAACTGCAAGCCTAGACTGCGTGTTTTTTCTAGAACTTCCTTCATCACAAGCATACCCAGAGTTGCTCTTATTCCCTAAAACGATAATATTTGTAACTATTTTTATAGATTCCAAGAGTTTCAAAAAACAGACAATGACCGTTGTTTGATCCAACCACAAAAGAATGTATCAATACACTTCCGTCAAATGTAAGTTTCTCTGCATCGGTAAGACTGACAAATCTGCACTCGTAGTGCCGAAAACTTATGCCAGTAATTTAGAACCTAGAATTTGTATGAAGAATTATGATTAAGGTAAACCATGAGTTGGTTACTAGAAGGGTAGTGTAATACTTCATAAGAGCCCGTGGTCAGAGTCACAGTTATTTTTTTTATTAACACATCGGCTTTCTCCCACCAAGACAGGGTGTCCCGAAAAAGAAAATTTTTCACTATCATTCACTCCATCACTGTCTTGCCAGAGGCACACTTACACTACAGTTATAAAACTGCAACATTAACACCCCTCCTTCAGAGTGCAGACACTGTACTTCCCATCTCCAGGACTCAAGTCTGGCCTGCCGGTTTCCGTGAATTCCTTCATAAATGTTACTTTGCTCACACGCCAACAGCACGTCAAGTCCTAAAAACCATTTGTTTCCATTTGCTCCTATCAAACACGCTCACGTATACTTGCTGGAAGTCAAAGCCCTTCTTAAACAAAACCTCTTTTACCGCCTCCCTCTAACCTTTCCTAAGCCGACCTCTACCCCGCCTTCCCTCCACTATAGATTTTTACACTCTCGAAGTCATTCTATTTTGTTCCAACCTCTCTACATGTCCGAACCACCTCAACAACCCCTCTTCAGCCCTCTGGATAATAGTTTTGGTAATCCCACACCTCCTCCTAATTTCCAAACTACAAATTCTCTGCATTATATTCACTCTGCATTATATTCACTCCTTAGATATGACATCTCCACTGCCTCCAGCCTTCTCCTTGTTGCAACATTCACCACCCATGCTTCACACCCATATAAGAGCGTTGGAATAACTATACTCTCATACATTCCCCTCTTTTGCTTCCATAGACAAAGTTCTTTGTCTCCACAGACTCCTAAGTGCACCACTCACCTTTTTCTCCTATTACAATATTAGTTACGAGGGGTATATTAATAAATAGGCACATTAATTGTAAATATATATATTTTCTTTCACTAGTAAAAACCTATATAACATAAGAGTACAGCCTTTGTACATATAAAATAAATATAAAAATAAATGCATGGTCTTTGTACATTAAAATTAAGCGTAATTTTTGTACTAAGGAATAACAAAATACATTGTTAAATCTCACGACTATCATACATCAAATTACAAACAGTAGGACCCCTATAGTGTCCAATGTCACTGCAATCACCGTGTCACACATGACACTACCAAACCCAGTGTTATGACATTCCATCATCGTGTCCCATGACACCACCTATTCTCTGTGTTCCATGACACTCCATCTCCGTGGTACATCCACGATACTACCTTTGCTCTATGTCATAATACTGCGTCTCAGAACTTCCTTTACTCTGTGTCATGACACTCAGTCTCAATACTTCCTTTTCACCGCGTCATTTGACATTAAACACTCCGGGTTACACTACACACAACTTCCTTGTTGAGGTCACCTGACACTACAACGTTCACCGGAGTACATAACACCCTAACACCCTAATGTTCCACAATACTTTTTTCACGTGATACTACAACGTTCACCGGGATACACAACACCCTAATGTTCCACAATACTTCTGTCACCTGATACTACAACGTTCACCGGGGTACACAACACCTAATGTTCCACAATACTTCTGTCACCTGATACTACAACGTTCACCGGGGTACACAACACCCTAATGTTCCACAATACTTCTGTCACCTGATACTACAACGTTCACCGGGATACACAACACCCTAATGTTCCACAATACTTCTGTCACCTGATACTACAACGTTCACCGGGGTACACAACACCCTAATGTTCCACAATACTTCTGTCACCTGATACTACAACGTTCACCGGGTCACAACACCCTAATGTTCCACAATACTTCTGTCACCTGATACTACAACGTTCACCGCGATACACAACACCCTAATGTTCCACAATACTTCTGTCACCTGATACTACAACGTTCACCGGGGTACACAACACCCTAATGTTCCACAATACTTCTGTCACCTGATACTACAACGTTCACCGGGATACACAACACCCTAATGTTCCACAATACTTCTGTCACCTGATACTACAACGTTCACCGGGATACACAACACCCTAATGTTCCACAATAAGACGAGACTCTTAGGTAACAGAAGCCAGCAAGGAACTGCAGTCAACGGACTGAGTGAGGTCCGTAACAGAAGCCAGGAACTGAGCAGACTGGTCTGCAAAAGAAGCATGCGAGGAATAGTCCAGCCAGTCGGAAACAAAGTCCAGCTGGTATCATCCACAGCTTAGTGAAGTAGCCACGTTCCTCAGTCAAATCGTGGACCATACTCATACTCTTGTCAGGTTCCCCTCCCTGACATAAACTATGTTGACGTCACACCGGGCGCTGCAGCCCAGTAATACTGGACGTGCAGTACCCAAATGGTCCGTCAACCATTTAACCCAATTATCTTGTTCAGGGATCGCAACATCCCCTCATCAATTCTATGATTCACCTCATCTTTCATAGACCCATCTGCTGACACATCCACTCCCAAATATCTGAACACATTCACCTCCTCCATACTCTCTCCCTCCAATCTGATATCCAATCTTCCGTTACCTAATTTTTTTGTTATCATCACCTTACTCTTTCCTATATTCACTTTTAATTTTCTTCTTTTACATACCCTTCCAAACTCATGATTAAGGTATACCATCAGTTGTTTACTGGAAGGGTGGTGTAACACTTCATAAGAGCCCTTGGTCAGTCACAATAGGAATCAAATACCCTGAGGTAAGAATGCTGAATAAAATCGATAGTAAAATTCACCTATGTTTTGATGAAAAAAAAGTTTACATTCTCGATTGTACAAAATGTTTATGCAGCTTTTAAGTTACTAATTAAGGACACGTTTCGCCCTCTAGGGGCTTCTTCAACCCAATACAGAGAATGGGAGACAGATGATATATATAGTGGCGTAGGTTAAGTTTACCTAAAGTTTACCTGGAGAGGGTTCAGGGGGTCAAAGCCCCAGCGTCCAATTTCTTTCATTTATTATGTACTTTAAGAAGTGTACATTTTCATTATTATGTGTAAGTTTCAATATTATAGCTCAAAAAAAAAAAAAAAAAAATTTTTCCTGAAAATGACATTTGGCAGTTAATTAAGCCCTACATAATGGCATTACGAAAAGTTGTTTGGGGATTTGCTACTGATAAAACAATGCGAGTCCAATATTCTCACGATGGGAAATACTGTAAATGTCTTATATTTATCCAATAAAAGCAAAGTTCGTAAGTTTTTGACATTTTGCAAAACATCTTCCCTTTACCCCCACACAAATCCAAAAATATTTTGAATATTTAAAAAATCCCACCACCAGCTTGTAAACAATCATTGTTTTATGATCGATGTGAAAATCATTTCAATTAATTAATTTTTTTAATGGTTAACGATCATGAAATAAGTCAATAACTTTCTTCCGAGATATTCAGCAAAAAATGGCGCATCATTGACCTCTTCGCTCACGGGCCGAGAGGTTGTGCTGCGCAGTTGCTCCTGGTCCAGGCTATGCGCAACTTCCGTTTTTCTACAAGATGGCGACCAGTGTTCGGGGGAGGAGCAACACGGTGTGTGTGGAGCTTCTTAAGGGAGCTATTTACCCAGCTAACGCTTCTGTGTTGCTGCCGGCGATAATCTGTGACACTTTTTGTATTTGTCTTGAAGACCTATATGGCATTGCGCTAAATGGTTCGACGAGGATCTTCGTGAAGTTTGGTACCATGGAGGCATATGAAAAAACTGTGGAGACGTACCAGGAGAAGCGCCTCACTGTCAACACTGGGATAGAAGTCCGGCTCAGGGATGCCTCTAAACATTACACCTTTGTGAGGGTTCGTAATGTGCCATTTGAGGCCATTGGATTGGATGTCAGTGAGGCCTTTGAAAGGTATGGTGTGGTGTATTCTACGACTATGGGAAGGTGGACTGAAGGAATATATGCTGGGTTCCCAGAAGGTTCATTCACATTGAAAATGACTTTGAAAAGGCCTATACCATCCTATGTACTGCTGGAGGCCTTTAGGACGCAGGTGTTTGTTACCTACGCGGGACAGCGTAGGACATGTCGTGTGTGTGGGGAATATGATCACATGGCGGCGGGGTGTCCCACCATCATGGCCACAAGACCAATAGTTACACAGGTCCCTGTGATGCATAACCCCTTGGAAGAGCCAACACCTGAGATTGTGGAAGGACTGGGAAAGGCCAGTGGGGCAGAAGTGGGGAAAGGTGTGAGGGAAAGTTGTGTAACGTCCCCTGAGGAGTTGAGTGCTCCAACAATCGATGGGCCTGGAAAAGATAATGAGTCTGGGGATTTGGTGGAGGTGGGTGACCTCCAGGAGGACCTATCGCAACCATTGTAAGAGATGTTGCGAACGTTTCTGGAAGATCCGGAGGTGATTTCCTCTGAAGTTGAAGGACACTTACAGGTGGAGGAGGGTAGGATTAACCAGGACGTGAGCGTGCTGGAAGCTGGGGAAGACAGGTTGCAGTTGCAGGAAGTGGAGGCTGATGTGCATAGGGATGGGGACACAGATGTAATGGAGGTAGGGGGAAATCGAGAAAAGGGGCAGGAGAGGTGTCAGATGATGATGTCCTCACACCTGGCCAGCGTACAGGTAAGAAAACATGGGTAGAGATGGCACGGAAGGGGAAGGTGGGGGCACAGGTGAGGGTATGGGATCAGGGAGTGAGGAGTGTTAGAGATAAAGGTTTAGGGAAGGGTGTCATGGCCCGCCCGCAGAAGCACAGAGGAAAGCCCCCTTTGGCGTATTCAAGTGTTTAACGATTAATGTGAATGGCCTAAGGGATAAAATTAAACGTAGATGGGTGGAGGTAGTGTTAAGACGATATGACGTAGACGTAATTTTTATACAAGAGCATAATTTTAGGTGTGGTCGAGAGTTGAGATTGAAAGGTTATGAGGTGTATGCAGGTAACTTGGGGAAATTAAAGGGTGGGGTGGCTGTGGGGGTGAAGGAGTCCAGTCCCTTTCGGTTGTTAGCTTGGGAGGAGGGGTAGGGAGGGTGGTGAGGGTGGATGGGAATTGGGGCGACATTCGGGTATGTTTCATGGGAATATATATGCCAGCTGACAGTAATCGACGTGTAAAGGAAGAATTTGTAAGGGAGGTTTTGACATATCATTTACGGGGTTTGCCTATGATTACTCTGTTGGGTGGGGATTGGAATTGTATAATCAGGAAAAAAGATGTAGAACCTAGAGGGGCGGGTTGTGAATTAGGGGCGTTGCGTGTTTTACTGAGGGAGGCAGGAGTGTTCGATGTGGTGCGGGGTGATGGGTGGAGGGTGGAGCATACTTTTGTGAGGAGAGGCTATGCAGCCCGGTTGGATCATGTTTATGCAACAAGGGACGTTACAGTGGGGAGGGTGCAAACGTATTGGTGGGTGGGACAGAAGGGCTGGTTAATGTGGGACGTATTGTAGAGGACTTTGGAGCAGCAACAGGGATGAGGGTTAATGGAGCCAAGTCTAAGTTATTGGAGGTGGGTACGTGGGTGGGGGAAGGGCTTGGGGGAGGTGTATGGATGGAATGTTGTGGATATAATAAAGATCTGTGGGATTGTGTATATGGCAGATGTGAGAGTGGCCAGGCAGGTGAATTCTGAAGAGGTGGTGGCCCGCCCGCAGAAGCCAGAAAACCCCTTTTGGGGTATTCAAGTGTTTAACGATTAATGTGAATGGCCCAAGGGAAAAAATTTAAAAAGTAGGTGGGTGGATAGTGTTAAGACGATATGACGTAGACGTAATTTTTATACAAGAGCATAATTTTAGTGTGGTCGAAGTTGAGATTAAAGGTATGAGGTGTATGCAGGTAACTGGGAAATTAAAGGGTGGGGTGGCTGTGGGGTGAAGGAGTCCAGTCCCTTTCGGTTGTTAGCTTGGGAGGAGGGGAGGGAGGGGGGTGGTGGATGGGGAAATTTGGGGGGACATTGGGTATGTTTCATGGGAATATATATGCCAGCTGACAGTAACCCACGTGTTAAGGAAGAATTTGTAAGAGGTTTTTACATATCATTTACGGGGTTTGCCTATGATTACTCTGTGGGTGGGATTGAATTGTATAATCAGGAAAAGATGTGAACC
>WNWK01027224.1:0-26514 GCA_009830355.1 Cherax destructor
AATTGTGTACACTGAAGTAATACATTGCAAGATACCAGAAAGTTATTGGGTATCTCTGGTGATGTGGTTAGAACAATGATGGAACCATATCTTGGTAAGGGCCATATATTATATACAGTGGTCCCCGAGTATCGTAAAAACTTCTCTCCAGAAGCCTGCTCAAGCGCCATTACCAAACGAATTTACTCCCTTAAGGAAAAATGTCACGTAGGTTAGTCTATTTCAGACCCCCAAAAATACACTTCCACAAGCACTTACAATATTATACTTACATAATTGTACGATTTCCGGGGTGTACGTAACTCGGGGGACCACTGTACTGATAACTGGTACACAAGCCCCTTACTCAGTGATTTCTTACGAGTGAACATGACAGACGTGTGCGGCATAGTGCATGCAAATTGTAAGCATATGCCCAGGTTCGACGCAGGCACTCACAGAGGTGTGGTGCAGGCGTTTGCTACCAATGACATCATGGCATTTAGGTGGCATGACAAACGAGATGTAACATTGTTGACATCAATTCAATGAAACAAAATGACAGACAGTGGCAGGCATAATAGAGACCAATGAACCCATTCTAAAACCTGCAACTGTGATGGACTACACCCTCAATATGCACTCAGTGGACAAATGTGACATGCAAATTGGATTTGGTGATTGTGTTTGCAAGAGTTATAAGTGGTACATAAAGCTCTTTTTCCATCTTCTGGACATTACCATGCTCAATGCTTATAATATGTATAAGATGAGGACCAGAAACAAACCACCATATGGTGAATTTTGTTTGTCTGTCATCAGACAAATATTATTCAAGTATACCAAGTACAGTGGTACCTCGGTTTACGATTTTAATCCGTCAGAGAGGGCATATTTTAAGCCGAAACAATCGTAAAATGAATCAATTTTCCCCATAAGAAATAATGGAAATAAATTTAATCCGTCCAAGACTTCCAAAAGTAGTTAAATAAAATATTTTTTAGAACTTTTGGACATTAAATAATACACAATTTAATAAAGAATACATAAATATACATGCAAATATTGTACAATAACATGTCACTTACATTTATTGAAGAGTTGTTGATGTGTGGAGGACGGGAGGAGGGAGAAGGTGGAGTAGTATGCTAGTGTTTGGAAGGGGAATCCTTCCATTAACACTGCAGGTGGTAAGTTCTTTTCTGGGGTTACTTCCCTTTTTCTTTGAATGCCACTAGGACCAGCTTGAGAGTCACTAGACCTCTTTCTAACAACAAATTTGTCCAGGGAGATCTGTGTCTGGCGATTCTTTAACACATCCCTGAAATGACACACCACTGTGTCATTGTACAGGTTGCCAGCACGGCCTGCAACAGCATGGTTAGGGTGATATTCATCCATAAATGCTTGCACCTTGCTCCACATTCCACAAATGTCCTTAATCCTTGAAGAAGGCACATTTAAACTCGTCCACAATTTTCTCTACCAAGTTTGGAGGATGACAAGGAGCATTGTCCATTATCAGGAGGCACTTAAGTGGCAAATTATTGTCCAATAGATATTTCTTCACACTGGGGCCAAACACTTCATTGAACCAATCTAAGAAAATGTCCTTTGTGACCCAAGCCTTTTTGTTAGACTTCCACATCACACACAAGTTAGACTTGCTGACACCGCATCTGCCAAACACTCGGGGATTTTCAAAAAGATACACTAGTAAAGGCTTCACTTTGCAATCACCACTTGCATTGGCACAAAGCATCAACGTTAGCCTGTCTTTCATAGGCTTATGTCCTGGCTGTGCCTTTTCCTCCTGAGTAATGTAGGTCCTGTTGGGCATTTTCTTCCAAAACAGGCCTGTTTCATCACAATTAAACACTTGTTGGGGGAGGAATTGTTCAGCCTCTAGGTACTCCTGGAATTCAGGAACATATTTTTCAGCCGCACTTTTGTCAGAACTGGCTGCGTCACCATGCCTCACAACACTATGTATGCCAGTACGCTTCTTAAATTTTGAAACCAGCCTCTGCTGGCTTTAAATTCGCTCACTTCACTCTTGCAGGCATTTTCTTAAGGAGATCATCATGCAACTGCCTTGCTTTTTCACATATTATTCCCTCCGAAACAGTATCTCCTGCTAACTGTTTCTCGTTGATCCACACCAACAACAACCTTTCCACATTTTCCACCACTTGTGGTCTCTGTTTTGTGATCACAGATGCACCTTTTGCAACAACAGCTTCCTTTGATTTTATTAAATATTTCTTATCCACAATGGTAGCGATGGTAGAATAGGGTTTACCATACAGCCTGGCCAGCTCACTGATACGCACTCCACTTTCATATTTTCTATTATCTCCTTCTTCACTTCTATCGTACATATATTTCTGTTCCTCTTTGCCACAGGCTTAGCATAGGATCTTTCCTTGGACCCATGGTAGCTTATTTAGCAGTTGCAAGCACTAAAAACAGTGGAATAATGACAATATACTGGTATGAATGCGTGGGTGTGGGTGGGTGGTCGCTCCGCTTGTAAACACAGCACTGACGCTCCCTGGAGTGCGCGTCAGCTGGGCGCCAAGCGGACAGGTCCGGACGAATGTCGGTAAACCGAAGCAAACATCGTAAACCACAAACAAATTTCTTACGTTATAAATATCGGTTACCGAAAATAACGTAAGGTGATAACATCGTAAACCGAGGTACCACTGTAACAACACCTGCAATAGAACACCGCCTGCAAAATTATCACCAAAGACCCTCTCGTCTGAAGCCTGGTGACCACTACCTAGTAAAACTGCCTCCTACTAACAAGAAAATGCTCAGAAGAGGTGTTATGTCTATGCACATAAAAAACACCCACAAAAATGAAGAGACACTCGTTTGTGTGTGAGGAGTGTAAAAAACCACTGTGCATAACACCATGTTTCAAAGAGTTCCACAAGCTGTAGCACTTCTAGGAACGTGTCCAGTGACTATATGTGTGTATACGTACAGTGATCCCCGAGTAACGAACACCCGGAAATCGTACATTATGTAAGTATAATATTGTAAGTGCTTGTGGAAGTGTTTTTTTTGGGGGCCTGAAATAGACTAACCTACGTGACATTATTCCTAACCCTTTCAGGGTCCAAGGGGGTCTCCGAATCTCGTCTCAGGGTCCATGAATTTCAAAAAAGAAAAATTCTTTTTCTTATGAAGTGATAGAGTTTTTTTCTAAATCTAATAGGCTAAAAATACATTTTGCGATCAATACTTACGGAGATATAGAGGATTGAAGTTGACCAAAATGGAACCGCTTACGGCAACATCGCGGACTGCCTGTCACCCGGTAATAGTTTATTTATTTTTTATACTTTTTTTTTATTTTTAACATTTTATTTTGTCAAGTAACTTTTATGTCCTGTGAGACCAATATAAATCATATTTTGTATATATACACTCCTTTTATACTACAAAACTGCTGGCTGACTGGCTGACCAGCTGTTGCAGCTGACCAGCTGGCTGGCTAGCTGACCAGCTGGCTGGCTAGCTGACCAGCTGGCTGGATGGATGGCCAGCTGAGTGGCTGGCTTGTTGGCTGACCAGCTAGCAGGCTAGCTGGCTGGCTTGCTGACCAAGTTTGGCTGGCTGGCTGGCTAGCTGACCAGTTGGCTGGCTGGCTGGCTAGCTGACCAATTGGCTGGCTGGCTACCTGACCAACTGGTTGTCTGGCTGGCTGAACAGCTGGCTGGATTGATGGCCAGCTGACTGGCTGGCTGACCAGCTAGCAGGCTGGCTGGCTGACCAGTTGGCTGGCTAACTGGCTGGCTAGCTGACCAGTTGGCTGGCTGTCTGGCTGGCTGGCTAGCTAGCTGACTAGTTGGCTGGCTGGCTGGCAGCTGGCTGGCTGGATGGATGGATGGCCAGCCGGCTGGCTGGCTGGATGGATGGCCAGCCGGCTGGCTGGTTGGATGGCCAGCCGGCTGGCTGATGGATGGCCAGCCGGCTGGCTGGCTTGTGGCTGAGCAGCCGGCTGGCTGGCTACCTGACCAGCTGGCTAGCTGACCAGCTGGCTGACTGAACAGCTGGCTGGCTGGCTGAACAGCTGGTTGCATGGATGGCCAGCCGGCTGGCTTGCTGGCTGACTGACTGGCAGGGAAAATACAATAATAATAATAATAATAATAATAATAATAATAATAATAATTATTATTATTATTATTATTATTATTATTGTTGTTGTTGAAGCATGATGGTGTGTCAGTCTTATCAGTAATCTAATTACAAGTGACATTGATGAGGGGTGAGGGTCCTCTTATCTTATTATTATCAGCTAAACTAATTAGTTTTGACATTTGATGTGGGTACCCTGCCTTGCCTGCCTGCCTCCCTGCCGCCCTGCTCCTCCCTCCTTTCCGCCCTCCCTGCCTCCCTCCCTCCCTTCCGCCCTCCCTCCCTTCCGCCCTCCCTGCCTCCTCCCTCCTTCCGCCCTCCCTGCCTCCCTCCCTCCCTTCCGCCCTCCCTGCCTCCCTCCCTCCCTTCCGCCCTCCCTGCCTCCCTCCCTCCTTCCGCCCTCCCTGCCTCCCTCCCTCCCTTCCGCCCCCTCCCTGCCTCCCTCCCTCCCTGCCCTCTCCCTGCCTCCCTCCCGCCCTCCCTGCCGCCCTCCCTGCTTCCCTCCCTGTCTCCCTGCCAGCCAGCCAAGGGTGACGGGTTAGCCTCCTCTTATCAGAGTGATGACATTTGACAAATGAGTGTACATTGCCTTCCTTTATTTGTTTTCACTGTTTTATCTGCCTGTCTGTTTGTCTCTCTTTCTGTCTCTCTCTGTCTCAGAGACAGTCACTATTGAACCAACACTGCCACATCTGAGTCCTGATATATTATTTTTCAGACTGGATTTTTTTGGATTATCCTAGGTAATTTACACTACGTATTTATCCTATTTTATTTACACTACATATTTATCCTAGGTTATTTACACTGTATTTGTGTACATATGTTACAGAGCCAGCTAGCTAGCTGGTCAGCCAGCTGGCCAGCCAGCCAGCCAGCCTGCCTGCCTGCCAGCCAGCCTTCCCTCCACTGTCTTCCCCACCCCCCACAACTGTCTTCCCCACCCACCCCACTGTCTTCCCCACCCACCCCACTGTCTTCCCCACCCACCCCACTGTCTTCCCCCCACTCCACCCATTGCCTTCCCCACTCCCCCCACTGCCTTCCCTACTCCCCCACTGCCTTCCCTACTCCCCCACTGCCTTCCCTACTCCCCCCACTGCCTTCCCCACTCTCCCCACTGCCTTCCCTACGACTCACACTGCTGGAGTTAGGTATTCCTTACCACATGGCTTGGTGACAAAGGCTCACTGAATTACCACTCCCACAATGCAATGCAGGTGCATAGATTTTTTCCTACTGCGCACACTTACCACATAGACCCATTCTAACACATGCAGGCTTACCAGCTCTCTCCCCCTTGATTTGAAGGTGCTAGAATTTATGCGTACCAGTACGTCAATAACCCCAGTGCGTAAGCCGTACTAGTACGTCAATAACCCTGAAAGGGTTAAGGGAGTAAATTTGTTCGGTAATGGCACTTGAGCAGGCTTCTGGGATGAAGTTTTTTCGTTACTCGGGGGACCACTGTATATATTATAGAACAATAGTAATAAACAACCTTTTGTATTGTTGGTTTGTGTAAACACGTTTTGAAAACAAAATAATGACAACAATATTTGTTCGGTTATTGTGTTGCATACAATGAGTGAATATATATACATTATGCATTATATTGGTCTCACAAGCCACAAAAGTTACTTGAAAAAATAAAATATTAAAAAATAAAAGAAAAAAGTAGAATAAAAGTAAAAATAATATTACTGAATGAGCGGCAGTCGCTGATGTTGCCGTCAGTGGTTCACTTTCTGTCAACTTCATGCCTCTATCTCAGTAAGCACTGATCGCAAAAAAAATTTCTTTTAAAACACTCACAAAAATATTCTTAAGATTTTGGTAAGAATTTTTTTTTTCGAATATTTTTCGACACTGAGAGAGAGTTCGGAATCAGGGGTCTCGACAGTGAAAGGGTTAATCAACTGGTGTGGGTTGCATCCTGGGGGACAAGACTGAGGACCACAATGGAAATAAGACAGCCCTCGATGACGCACTAACTTTCTTGGGTTATCTGGGGTGGCTAACCCTCTGGGGTTAAAAATCAGAGCAAAATCTTATCTCTTGAGGGTCCAGACCATCAATATAAAACTTGTCCACAGGGTCCAAGAATTTAAAAAAAAAATTTTTTTATTTTTTTCTTATGAAATGGAAGAGGATCTTTTTCAGAAAGTAGTAAAACAAAAAGAACAAAATTTGATGGAAAATTGATGAAATTACACTATCGCAAACCTTGCTGAGTCAGCTATGTTTATGCATAGGTGATTTTACCCATTATGAGTCCTATTTTAGGCCAATTACATTGTTCCAGTCGACCAAATTCTTTGCTATTTTGCTAGTACAGTGGTCCCTCGGTTTTCGTGCATATCCAAACTCGAACATTTATGTAAGTGTATTTTCGTAAGTGCTGTTGCAAGTGTATTTTTGGGGGTATGAAATAGACTAACCTACGTGACATTATTCCTTAAGGAAGTAAATTCGTTCGGTAATGGCACTTGAGCAGCATTCTGGAACGAATTTTCGGCGAAAACCGAGGGACCACTGTATACCTTTCATTTTAGAGACTGATCAACTACAGGTCTGCCATCACAGATCCAGCAATCAGTCATCCGGTTCCATCAGTTATTCAGAATAAATATGAAAGGTAGATAACCTTCATTGATAGTAATAGTATACAGTAGACCGTCATTTAGCACGATAGTTACGTTCCTGAAAAAGTCGTGTTAGATAATTTCGAGTTAAATAATTAAAATAACTTATGGGAAAAATAGGGTTACGTTCCTGGGAGACCCCAAAAAGCCAAACAAGTTTTTTTTAGACCAACAGATCTTACAAAAATAAAAGTGAATATGTAATTGTAGTTCATTATCGTGATGTATTATGTTGTTTTTACTGCTTAAGACTACAAATGTAACAGAAATAATAGTATTTACCTTAAATTGTGGGTGCTGGTGTTTGTGGATGATTGTGAAGAGAGTGGAGAGTTATGCTGTGGCCCTAATGGGCTGAGGTAGATAGTAGAGGTTCTGGAACTGAAGTCGATGGTTGTACTGAGTGTCTAACTTTAAGTCATTCAGTAAGTCAGTCAAGTCATTCAGTCAGTAAGTCAGTCAAGTCATTCAGTCAGCAAGTTAGTCAAGTCATTCAGTCAGTAAGTCAGTCAAGTCATTCAGTCAAAGTCAGTCAAGTCATTCAGTCAAAGTCAGTCAAGTCATTCAGTCAGTAAGTCAGTAAAGTCATTCAGTCAGTCAAGTCATTCAGTCAAGTCATTCAGTCATTCAGTCAGTAAAGTCATTCAGTCAGTCAAGTCATTCAGTCAGTAAGTCAGTCAAGTCATTCAGTCAGTAAGTCAGTCAAGTCATTCAGTCAGTAAGTCAGTCAAGTCATTCAGTCATTCAGTCAGTCAAGTCATTCAGTCAGTCAAGTCATTCAGTCAGTAAGTCAGTCAAGTCATTCAGTCATTCAGTCAGTCAAGTCATTCAGTCATTCAGTCAGTCAAGTCATTCAGTCATTCAGTCAGTCAAGTCATTCAGTCAGTAAGTCAGTCAAGTCATTCAGTCAGTAAGTCAGTCAAGTCATTCAGTCAGTAAGTCAGTCAAGTCATTCAGTCAGTAAGTCAGTCAAGTCATTCAGTCAGTAAGTCAGTCAAGTCATTCAGTCAGTAAGTCAGTCAAGTCAGTAAGTCAGTCAAGTCAGTCAGTCAGTCAAGTCAGTCAGTCAGTCAAGTCAGTAAGTCAGTCAAGTCAGTAAGTCAGTCAAGTCAGTCAAGTAAATCAGTCAGTCAGTCAAGTAAGTCAGTCAGTCAGTAAGTCAGTCAGTAAGTCAGTCAAGTCAGTAAGTCAGTCAAGTCAGTCAAGTCAGTCAGACAGTAAGTCAGTCAGTCACACAAACTTATGTTTACCTCTTTTTAAGTGTACAAAGTAACATTTTATTACAGCCACGAGTTATGTCTTGTCTAATATCTTTTTCTTCATTAATTCTAAGACTTAAATGCTTATACCTTTTCTTGCCACTTTCAGCAACACTTTGATTGCTTGGCAGATACAAGATATATTAATTTAAAGATCAAAACACAATTCACTCTCTCTCAATCTTCACAAACACAGCTGGCTTGTAGCAGGGGACTTTTTGACACGTATGAAATACGTACGAATGCTGGGATGGTGGGGTCCAGGCTGGGAAAGGCCGGTGGTGTCCGCTGAACAACAACAAGGCTGCTTGTGGGAATGGTTATTTGTTTTTCCTTCCCACAAACTGTAAGTAAGTTTATTCAGGTATACACAGATACAGTTACGAAGATTATCATACATAGCAGCATATGTGTAGAGAACCTAAGATAACCCAAAAAAGTCAGAGTGACTTAGTATTTACATTGTCTGACTTTTTTTGGGTTATCCTAGGTTCTCTACACATATGCTGCTATGTATGATAATCAATGTAACTGTACTTACCTAATTGTGGTTGCAGGGGTCGAGACTCAGCTCATAGCCCCGTGTATCTGAATAAACTTACAGTTTGCGGGAAGGAAAAACAAATTCCCTTTTCCTCTAAGCACGAGGATTGGGCTTACACTTGAAATCACCTGATGCATTACTGAAAAGGAGCAAGGTGAAGCGATCCTTTGCTGTCTTGAAGCCTGGTGCACTTTTCTCTTGCTGACTGATATAAGTTCATGTTGGCATTTTCTTCCAGAAAACACTTCTCTCATCAGCATTAAGCACTTGATGTGGCTCATAGCCATACTCAGTAGGACCCCCACTGACTCAATGGTTTAACCCACCGCGGGCTACCGTGCGTTCAAAAGTTTTCACTCCCGTGAACCGTGTAATATCATTTTTACGTCGTGTTAGATAATAATGTGCCGCAATTCTTCAATCGTGCAATACCCGTAACGTGTAACATAATCTCGTGCTAAATGACGGTGTACTGTAATTATACAATACAGTGGACCCCCGGTTAACGGCCGGCTCCAAACACTAACAATTATGTAAGTGTATTTTTTTAAATGCTTTTGTAAGTGTATGTTTGGGGGTCCAAAAAGACTACTCTAATTTACATTATTCCTTAAGTTAATAAATTCGTTAGGTAACGGCACTTGAACAGCATTCTGGAACGAATTATGGTTGTTAACCGGGGGTCCACTGTATTTTATAATGCCGTGAGCTTACACGTCCATACATCATGGTGAAGCATGAGTTACTTAAAAAGACTGTTCGCGCCTTCTCCCTCTCTCTCTCGTGTAGCCCCGCACACCCTCTAATATCTCTCCATATATGTCAGTTTACGAATTTTCGGCGAAAACCGAGGGACCACTGTATACCTTTCATTTTAGAGACTGAGCACAAGAAACCGCCCAATCAACTACAGGTCTGCCATCACAAATCCAGCAATCAGTCATCCGGTTCCATCAGTTATTCGGAATAAATATGATAGGTAGATAACCTTCATTGATAGTAATAGTATAATTATACAATATTTTATAATGCCGTGAGCTTACACGTCCATACATCATGGTGAAGCATGAGTTACTGAGAAAGACTGTTCGTGCCTTCTCCCTCTCTCTCTTGTGTAGCCCCGCACACCCTCTAATATCTCTCCATATATGTCAGTTTTTATTAACCCTTTCAGGGTCGAGACCCTCGATTCTTAACTCTCCCTCAGGGTCGAGAAATTTTCGGGAAAAAAAAAATTATTTTTTCTAACGAAATAATAGTTTTTTTTCTAAATGTAATAGGCTAAAAAAAAAAATTTTGCATTCAATACTTACCAAGATATAGAGGTTTGAAGTTGACAAAAAATTAATCGCTTACGGCAACATCGCTGACTGCCGGTCACTCGGTAATCTTTTATTTTCTTTTTTTGAGATTTTTTCTTTTCTTTTTTCTTTTTTTTTAAAATAACTTTTATCGCCTGTGAGACCAATATAAGTGCTGTTTTTCAAATATTCACTCATTGTATACTACACAAGAAATGCACAAACTTTGTTCTCATTATATTGTTTACAAAACATGTTTACAAAAACTAACAATGTAAAATATTGTTTATTACTATTTTTCTATCATATATATACATATATACAGTCACTGGACATGTTCCTAGAAGTGCTGCAGCTTGTGGAACTCTTTGAAACATGGTGTCATGCACAATGGTACTTTACACTCCTCACACATAAAACGAGTGTCTCTGCGTTGTTGAGGGCGTTTTTTTGTATGTGAACAGACATGGCACCTCTTCTGAGCCTTTGTATTGAAAGCAGTAGCAGGCAGTTTCATTAGGAAGTGATCACCAGGCCTCAGACGAGAGGGTATTTGTTCATAATTTTGTGGGCGGTGTTCTATTGCAGGTGCTATTACTTGGTACTTGAATATTATTTGTCTGATCACAGACAAACAAAATTCACCATATGGTGGTTGCGGGTGATAGTGTTGTGCAATCCATCATATGTGAAAAAGCAAGGCAGTTGCATGCCGATCTTGTCAAGAAAATGCCTGGAACCAGTGTTGATGTCGGTGAATTTAAGGCCAGCAAAGGCTGGTTCGAAAAATTCAAGAATCGAAGTGGCATACACAGTGTTGTAAGGCATGGTGAGGGTTCTAGTTCAGACAAACATGCGGCTGAAAAATTCATGCGCGAATTCAAAGTATATGTACAGGCTGAAAATTTCAAACCCGAACAAGTGTTTAATTGTGACAAAACAGGCCTGTTTTGGAAGAAAATGCCAAAAAAGACCTACAACACACAGGAGGAAAAGGCACTGCCAGGACACAAGCCTATGAAAGACAGGCTAACTCTCTTGTGTGGTAATGCTAGTGGGGATATTTAAATTGAAGCCTTTACTTGTGTATCACTCTGAAAATCCCAGAGTGTTCAAGAAAAACAGTGTCGTCAAGAGTAAATTGTGTGTTATGTGGAAGGCTAACAGTAAGGCATGGATCACGAGGGAAATTTTCCTGGAATGGTTTAATCAAGTGTTTGGCCCAAGTGTGAAGAAATACCTCCTGGAAAAGAAATTGGGACTCAAGTGCTTCCTGGTAATGGACAATGCTCCTGCTCATTCTCGAGACTTGGAAGACCAATTGTCTAAGGAATTCAGTTTTGTAACAGTGAAGTTCTTGCCTCTTAACACCACTCCTCTCATCCAGCCCATGGACCAGCAGGTCATTTCTAACTTCAAAAAAATGTGCACCAAAGCAATGTTTCAAAGGCGCTTTGACATAACCTCGGACTCTGAATTGACCTTAACCCTTTCAGGGTCGAGACCCCCGAACGTTAACTCGTTTTCAGGGTCGAAACATTGTTGGAAAAAAAAAAAAAATATGAAATGATAGAGCATCTTTTTCCGATCATAATGACACCAAAAGTATGAAATTTGGTGAAAAACTAACGGAATTATGCTCCCCAAATTTAGCGGTATCAACGATATTTATGCATAGGCGATTTCACCCACTTTGAGCCCTATTTTAGGCCAATTCCAATGTCTCGGTCTACTAAAATTATAGCTATTTTTCTAGAATTCCATTTGTTCTATCGATTGAGTACAAGAAACCGCCAATTTACCGAATTCAACTACCCAATAAAGTGGTCATACAAATTTCAAAAGATGCCAATTTCAAAATAGGGTCCAGAATAAACAAGACACACATTCCTGGCACTAAAATACATTTTATCTGTTCATGGTGTCATTATGATTGGAAAAAGATGCTCTATCATTTTATATTTTTTTTTTTTTTTCCAAAAATGTTTCGACCCTGAAAACATTACTTTTGCTTTCCATTTTGGATTTTTATTCTCACAAAATATAGAAGATTTTCTGTTATGTATACTACTGCATCATTGTAAAAACAGTATAAATAATATCAGTGCACTTGTGCAAGAATATTAGACTCGTCAATTGATGTGTATTGGACGCGTGGCGTGATTTGTTTACTCTTGAACCCATGACCACAACACAAGACACAGATCACTTTTTGATATACCCCGAGTTCATATCAACCTATGTAAAAATTCTATGCACATGAAGGGCCCCAGAATCTGGAATTCATTACCAGTAAATATTAAGATAACCTTGTCTGAAAATCAATTTAACACTCAACTCAAAAGCCACCTACTCACTCAAAACTAAATAATCATACTATAAACTACTTTGAAAAATGCTCATTATTACTTTCCTATAAGATCATTTCAATTTTTAATAATATGTTACTATTATGTTACCCCCTACTCACCCAAAACTAAATACTCATACTATAAGTTAATGTCAAAAATGCTCAATGTTATTTTCCTTAAGATAATCTCAATTTCATATTACCATTCGAGAATCTAAACACCTGTTACAATCTAATATCATCATATAATAATTTTAACAGTATAATATCATCATATTGAAAATTGAAAACAAATTTTAACTAGAATAAACTCAATAAATTTCTCTAATATTATGAACATAGTCTTTAAGTTACTAGATTAAGCTGCCCCTAATGCCATGGCATGTCAGTGGCTCTCCTTGCACTCAATTTATATTGTAACTACCAATACCTATGTAATCTGCAATGAAATAAAATTTACTTTACTACTTTACTACTAACATCGGCAAAAATCGAACATTTTCACTATTTTGCGCTCAATTTCAAGATACTTGTCATTGTGAAACCAATCAAAATTATCTCTGTTTCTGTAATATATCTTCCATTCTATCAAATGAGACCAAGAAAACGAGAATACAGTGGACCCCCGAATTTCGGTCATAATTCATTCCAGAAGGCTGCTCAAGTGCCATTACCGAACGAATTTACTCCCTTAAGGAATAATGTCAAGTAGGTTAGTCCATTTCAGACCCCCAAAATTACACTTACAAAAGCACTTACAATATTACACTTACATAATTGTTCGATTTCCGCGGTGACCGAAATTCGAGGGTCCACTGTACTACAACCATAAATATCATACGAAAATAGACTGCAAAATTGCTGTTTTAAACCAAAAACACGGTCAGAGTTTTTTTTTCCTCATTATGCACTGTGTACTGCAGGATTTTTTTTATATTGCTCACACTGACCGCACAGACCCATTCTCTCACATCTAGGCCTACCAGCCTTTTTCCGCTTGATTTGAGGGCGCTAGAATTTATGCGTACTAGTACGTCTAACACCCTGGCACATAAGACATACTAGTGTGTCAAAAACCCTGAAAGGGTTAAGAGAGTTCTGGAGGGATCACTTCAATATCTTCCAGTGCACAAGCCTTATAGGCTTGGAAGGGAGTAACTTCCAGGACGATGAACTCTGCTTGGAGAAAGTTGTGGCCAGATTGTGTCCAAGAGAGGGATTTTGAAGGGTTTGGGGCTGACCCTGAGGAGCCTATGGAAGTTGTGGAAAGTATTGTGGCATTGGGGAATTGCATGGGGTTGGATGTGAGTGGCGATGATGTGGAAGAGTTGGTGGAGGACCACAATGAAGATCTAACCACTGAAGAGCTGCAAGAGCTTGAGGTGCAACACCATCAAACCACAACTCAGGAAATTGCTTCAATGAAGCAGAAAGAGAGATGTAAGGTGCCTTCTTCAAAGATTAAGGAGATTTGTGCAATGTGGACTACGATGCATTCATTTGTGGAGGAACATCACCCTGACAAAGATGTTGCAATCCGTCTCAGCAACATGTACAATGACAATCTCTTGTCCCATTTTAGGGACATTTTAAAGAGACGCCAGCAACAGAGCTCTCTGGACAGATATTTAGTGCCACAGGTGTGCAGTGACTCTCAAGCTGGTCCTAGTGGCAGTAAAAGACAAAGAAGGGAAGTGACCCCAGATGAGGACTTGGTACCTAGAGTCCTTATGGAGGGGGATTCCCCTTCCAAAGACTAGCCTCTCTTCCCTCTTCCCTCCTCCCTGTCTTCCATCCAGCAACATCAGTCTTCAATAAAGGTAAGTGTCAAGTTGAATGTTCATTCTTTTGTGTATGTAAATCTATCTTTAAAGCCCCCCCAAAATTTTTTTTTTAATACTTCTGGGTGTCTGGAACGGATTAATAGAATTTACATTATTTCTTATGGGGAAAATGGTTTCAATTTTCGCTGATTTCAGTTTTAGCCGATCTCTCTGGAACGGATTAAACACAAAACCGAGGGTCCACTGTAGTGGAAATGGTAGAATGCGCCAGCTTAAAGTCATTGGCTATCACTTGCACTTTCTTACTAGCTTCATACTCGTTTATAATCTTCATTTTCAACTCAAGATCGAGCTGCCTGTTTCCATCACCCAAGTTCTCGTATGGCATGAAATAGACTAGTGGGAGAACCTAAATAATAAAACTCAGTGAACATTTCAATGGTAATAATAATCATAATAATAATACAGTGGACCCTTGAAAACTGTCCCCCTTGAGTATCGTGAAATTTGAAAATCGCTAACTTTTTTCGCCAAAATATTGGCTTGCTTTTCGTGATTTGGCTCAAAAATTGGCGATCGTATGAAACGCATCCGAGCGGCCTCCCAGCTACCGCGGGCACCCAAACACCATTCAGAGTCAGTGTGCCATTGTTTACCAGCGAGTGACGATCACCTCACACGTTCATATGATACATTTCTTACCACAGTCTCTCCTCACCTAATGACGGAGATAGGGGCCTAAGACCCCGTTGGTAAACGATTTCGTCGCTAATCGAGGAATGACCCCTTACTGACACTTCAAAAGTGTCACCACCCCTCCCTTTCCCCACCTTCTCCCTCTCTCTGTATAGCCCCCAGCCCCACACACCCTCAGATACCTCTCCATATATGTCAGTTTTTATTAATTTTGGCTTCTTTATCATGTCTGTCTGTCTATCTGTCTGCCTGACTAAATGACTTACTGGCTTGACTTACTGACTTGACTGAATAACTTACTGACTTGACTGAATACCTTACTGACTTGGCTGAATGACTTACTGACTTGGCTGAATGACTTACTGACTTGGCTGAATGACACACTGACTTGACTGAATGACACACTGACTTGACTGAATGACACACTGACTTGACTGAATGACACACTGACTTTACTGAATGACACACTGACTTGACTGAATGACACACTGACTTGACTGAATGACACACTGACTTGACTGAATGACACACTGACTTGACTGAATGACACACTGACTTGACTGAATGACACACTGACTTGACTGAATGACACACTGACTTGACTGAATGACACACTGACTTGACTGAATGACACACTGACTTGACTGAATGATACACTGACTTGACTGAATGACACACTGACTTGACTGAATGACACACTGACTTGACTGAATGACACACTGACTTGACTGAATGACTTACTGACTTGACTGAATGACTTACTTGACTGAATAACTTACTGACTTGAGTGACTTACTGAAAAAGAGTGTATATTTAGCACATAGCATTTCTGTAATGGTTGCGGTCACTTTTTTTATGGTGTTGTGACAAGTGTCAGATAACTGATGACAGCCAGTGACATTTGATAAATTTAATTCATCGGAGAGCCATCGTAACTCCCAGTTGTCGGTAAACGAGTACGTCGTTAAGTGAGGAGAGACTGTATTTCATTTGTTTTAGTGCTTGTAACTGTTAAATAAGCCACCATGGGCCCAAAGAAAGCTCCGAGTGCCAGCCCTCTGGTAAAGAAAGTGAGAAACATGATTGAAGTTAAAAAAGAGATCATAGAAAAATATGAAAGTGGAGTGTGTGTGGTGGAGCTCTCCAAGATGTATGGGAAGGCCTATTCAACCATCATTTCCATTGTGTTGAAGAAAAAGGAAATCAAGGAAGCTGATGTTGCGAAAGGGGTGAATATGCTAACAAAAAAGAGATCACAAATAATCGAAGAAGTTGAGAAGTTGTTGCTTTTGTGGATCAAACAAAAAGAGTTAGCAGGAGATAGTGTTACGTAGTCAATAATTTGCGAAAAGGCAAGGCAGCTGCATGACGATCTCGTAAAGAAAAGTCCTGGAACAAGTGCTGATCTAGGTGAATTCAAGGCCAGCAAAGGCTGGTTCAAAAATTTCAAGAAGCGAAGTGGCATACACAATGTTGTAAGGCATGGAGAGGCTACAAGTTCTGATAAATGTGAGGCTGAAAAATTTGTGTACGAATTCAAGGGGTACATAGAGACTGAACAATTCAAACCCCAACAAGTGTTCAATTGTGACGAAACAGGCCTCTTTTGGAAGAAAATGCCAAAGAGGACCTACATCACGAAAGAGGAAACTGCACTGCCAGGACACAAGCCTATGAAAGACAGGCTAACTCTCATGTTGTGTGGTAATGCTAGTGGGGATTTCAAAGTGAAGCCTTTACTGGTGTATCACTGAAAATCCCAGTGTTCAAGAAAAACAGTGTTGCCAAGGTTAATTTGTGAGTGATGTGGAAGGCTAACAATAAGGCATGGGTCACGAGGGAAATTTTCCTTGATTGGTTCAATGAAGTGTTTGGCTCCATTATGAAGAAATACCTCCTGGAAAATAAATTGCCACTTAAGTGCCTCTTGGTAATGGACAATGCTCCTTCTCATCCTCGAGACTTGGAAGAGCAAATGGTGAAGGATTTTAAGTTCATCAGAGTGAAGTTCTTGCCCCCTAATACCACTCCTCTCCTCCAGCCCATGAACCAGCAGGTCATTTCAAACTTCAAAAAACTCTACACCAAAGCAATGTTTCAAAGGTGCTTTGACATAACCTCAGACTCTGAATTGACCCTAAGAGAGTTCTGGAAAGATCACTTCAATATCCTTCATTGCCTACGCCTTATAGGTAAGGATTGGCAGGAAGTGACTTCCAGGACGATGAACTCTGCTTGGCGAAAACTGTGGCCAGATTGTGTCCTTGACAAAGATTTTGAAGGGTTTGAGGCTGGCGCTGACATCCCTATGCCAGTTGTGGAAACTATTGTGGCATTGGGGACGTCCATGGGGTTGGAGGTTAGTGGTGAGGATGTGGAAGAGTTGGTGGAGGACCACGATGAAGAGCTAACCACTACAGAGCTGCAAGAGCTTCATCTGCAACAGAAACAGACCACAGCTCAGGAAATTGCTTCAGAGGAGGAGGAAGGGAGAGGGAAGAAGTTGCTTCAGAGATTAAGGAGATGTGTGCAATGTGGACTAGGATGGAAAGATTTGTGGAGGAGCATCACCCTGACAAAGCTGTTGCAGGCCGTGTATGCGACATGTTCAATGACAATGTCTTGTCACATTTTAGGGATATTTTAAAGAACCTCCAGAAACAGACCTTTTTGGACAGTTATTTTGTGAGACAGAGGTCCAGTGACTCTCAACCTGGTCCTAGTGGCATTAAAAAACAAAGAAGGGAAGTAACCCCGGAAAAGGACTTGGTACCTGAAGTGTTAATGGAAGGGGATTCCCCTTCCAAACACCAGCAACTCCTCCTTCCTCTTCCCTGCTCCCGTCTTCCACACACGAACAACTCTTCAATAAAGGTAAGTGTCAAGTTATTATTGTTTAATTCTTCATGTGTCATTGTTTTCTGTGTAATGAAATGTATATTTAATGTGTAAAATTTTTTTTTGTTAATACTTTTGGGTGTCTGGAACGGATTAATTTGATTTACATTATTTCTTATGGGGAAAATGGTTTTGAAAATCGTGAATTTTGAATTTCGGCAGACTCTCTGGAACTGATTAATCACGATTTTCAAGGGTCCACTGTAATAATAATAATCATCATAAAAATAATAAATAATCGCTCTGGAGCAATTTTGTACAGGTTTGGTAGCTGACATTTAAACCACTCCAGAGCGATTGTTATTATTATTAATATTATTATTATTATTACGTATTATTATTATTACCATCCACATACAGTGGACCCCCGAGTTTCGTAAACCCCGGAAATCGTACAATTATGTAAGTATAATATTGTTAGTGCTTGTGGAAGTGTATTTTTGGGGGGTCTGAAATAGACTAACCTACGTGACATTTTTTCCTTAAGGGAGTAAATTCGTTCGGTAATGGCACTTGAGCAAACTTCAGGAGTGAAGTTTTTACGAAACTCGGGGGTCCACTGTACCTTGTTCACTGAGTTTAATAATTTATTAAGCTGCCACTAGACACAGAATGTAAAAAAATAATGTAATAATAATAATCTCTCTGGAGTGCTTTAAATGTCAGCTACCAAACCTATATGAAATATGTATGACATTTAAAGCACCCCAGAGCGATTATTATTATTATTAATTATTTTATATTATTATCGCCATCAACATACCTTGTTCACTGAGATTAATAATTTCTTAAGCTGCCACGAGACAGAAAATGTCAACACACAGACGAACACACCACCTAAACCCATTACTGTGTACTTCTTCCATTTTCCTCTTGTTTTTCCTCTTCCAAGTGCTGCTGCACTTCTATTGTTCACCCCATAGTACAAGATAGAGTTATAAGTGCAGCAGCACTTGGAAAAGAAATGAAAAAAAACAAGAGGAAAATGGATGAAGTACAAAAGAAGTTCACAGTAAAGGGCTCAGCTGGTGTGTTCGTCTGTGTGTTTACATTCTGTCTCTCATGGCAGCTTAATTAAGAAATGATTCAACTCAGTGAACAAGGTATGTCGATAGTGATAATAATAATAATAATAATAATAATAATAATAATAATAATAATAATAATAATTTTATAATAATTAATAAAGATTTATTTCTTGCAATAATAACAATCGCTCTGCAGTGCTTTAAATGTCAGTTACCAAACTTATACGAAATACTTATGATATTTAAAGAGCCCCAGAGTGATTAATTATATTTTATTATTAATTATATTTTATTATTATTATTATCATCATCACCATTGACATAGTATCTTGTTCACTGAGTTTAATCATAATTAAGCTGCCACGAGAGATCAAGAATGTAAACACAGACGAACACACCAGCTAACCCCTTTACTGTGAACTTCTTTTGTACTTCTTCCATTTTTCTCTCTTTCCTCTTCCAAGTGCTGCTGCACTTCTATCTTGTACTATGGGGTGCACAATCAAGTACAAATTTATAGACAAAATATGTAGCCTTGGAGATTGCTTGATACTGAGACCCATCACTAACCCCTTTACAATGAACTTCTATTGTACTTCTTCCATTTTCCTCTTCCAAGTGTTGCTGCACTTCTATCTTGTACTATGGGGTGCACAATCAAGTACAAATTTGTACAAATATGTAGTCTTGGAGACTTTAAAAGCTAGTGGACTGAGTGGCTGTAAGAAGGAGATTGAGATGCTTGACGCTGAGACACTGCGCTGCCTGTTTCCGTGACCCAAGTTCTCGTACGACATACAACACTGACTCATCGGAGAGCCTGTTGTAACTCTGAGTTGTCGGTAAACGAGTACGTCAGTAAGTGAGGAGAGGCTGTATTACAATAATGCAGTAGTCTGCATAACAGTAAATCTTCTATTTTTTGTGTGAATAAAAATTCCAAATGCTAAGCAAGAGAAATATAAGAGGGGTCTGGAGACATGACTAATGAACAGAGAAATTTTTATTTTAGTGCCAGGAATGTCTGCATTGTTTATTCTGGACCCTATTTTGAAATTGGTATCTTTTGAAATTTGTGTGAAGTTAGCCAAATTGCCAATTTCTGACCACTTTATTGGGTAGTTGAAATAGGTGAATGGGTGGTTTCTTGTTCTCAGTCGACAGAATAGAAGTAAGTTTATTCAAGTACAGTATACACAAATACAGTTACACAGATTATCATACATAGCAGCATATGTGTAGAGAACCTAGGATAACGCAAAAAAGTCAAAGTGACTTATTTCCAGTAGTACCTGGCTTGGGCTTGCCATATATGAATTTTAGCAAATATTTTTTTTCTCAGTTGTTTGTTGGGCTATCTTATTGAAACTTGGGCAATGTACGATGGAAAGATGCTTCTTAACGTACACCAAAAATGAAAAAAATCAGACGATAAATAACGGAGTTCACTTCTCAGCCATTTGCTGCCCTTAAGCGATATACAGTGGACCCCCGGTTTTCGTCCGGTGCAGAAATCATACAATTCAGATTTCGAGCACTTTTTTCGGTGAAATTTTCCCCCGGGTTTCGTACATCTGCTTGGAAATCGTCCGTATCAGACGCATCCACCCGCCTTGGACGCTGCTTCTCACGTGTACCAGACTCAGTCTGCCTCTGTCTCTCGTTGAGTTAGCAATACTCTGCACCTTCATCCATTGTTTTTTGTGCTTGTTTATTGATTGCGGCTGTGAAATAAGCCACCATGGGGCCAAAAAATGTTCAGAGTGCCAGCCCTTTGGTAAAGGTGAGAAACACAATAGAATTCAAGAAAGAACTTGTAGCAAAATGTGAAAGTGGCGTACGTGTGCCTTCTTCAGTGATTAAGGACATGTGTGCAAAGTGAAATGAGTTGCAAAGTTTTGTGGAGAATTATCACCCTAACAAAACTGTTGCAAGCCATGTCTGCAACATGTTCAATGACAAATGCCTTGTCCACTTTTAGGCAAATCTTCAAGAGACGCCAGAAACAGAACTCTCTGGACAGATTTTTTGTGCGACAGGGGTACAGTGACTCTCAAGCTGGTCCTAGTGTCAGTAAAAGACAAAGAAGGGAAGTAACCCCGGATAGGGACTTGATACCTGAAGTCCTCAACTCCCTCTCCCCTCCTCGCCTTCTTCCATATGCCAACAAGAGTCTTCAATAAAGATACGTAATGTTCATTTATCATTAAAATTAGTCATTTATATTTATTTCTCATTGTTTTCTGTATGTAAAACTATAGTTATTCTCTATAAAATGTGTTTTTTGTTAATATTTTTGGGTGTCTGGAACGGATTAATTGGATTTACATTATTTCTTATGGGAAATATTACTTTGGTTTTCGTCCATTTCGGATTTCGGCCGACCTTCTGGAACGAATTAAGGACGAAAACCAGGGTATTACTGTATTTTCGTATGGTTTTTATGGTTGTATTCTCATTATTTTGGTCTCATTTGATAGAATGGAAGATATATTACAGAAACTGATATGATTTTGATTGGTTTCACAACAAAAAGTACCTTGAAATTGAGCTCAAAGTAGCGGAAATGTTCGATTTTTGCTGATGTTCAATGAACTTTCTTGTGTAAGTAAAGTTGGTTAACTTTATTAAGTGTATTCTAACCTAACCACTCTGTAATCCGGCACACTACAGGTCCCAATGATGCCAGATTTATGATGGCAGACCTGTATTTCAACTACCCAATAAAGTGATCGGAAATTGGTAATTTGTCCAATTTCACACAAATTTCAAAATACAGTGGACCCTCGGTTTTCGTGCACCTCCAAACTCGAACAATTATGTAAGTGTATTTTCGTAAGTGCTTTTTTAAGTGTACTTTTGGGGGGTCTGAAATGAATAATCTAATTTACATTTGTCCTTATGGGAACAAATTCGTTTGGTAACGGCACTCAAACAGCATTCTGGAAAGAATTTTCAACGAAAACCGAGGGTCCACTGTATTCCAATTTCAAAATATGGTCTAGAATAAATAATGCAGATATTCCTGGCACTAAAATAACATTTCCTCTGTTTATTAGTTACCTTTCCAGGATTTACACATGAATTCCATTTTGATTTTTTTATTTATTTATTATTTATTAACACATCGGCCGATTCCCACCAAGGCAGGGTGGCCAGAAAAAGAAAAACTTTCATCATTCACTCCATCACTGTCTTGCCAGAGGGGTGCTTTACACTACAGTTATAAAACTGCAACATTAACACCCCTCCTTCAGAGTGCAGACACTGTACTTCCCATCTCCAGGACTCAAGTCCGGCCTGCCGGTTTCCCTGAATCCCTTCATAAATGTTACTTTGCTCACACTCCAACAGCACGTCAAGTATTAAAAACCATTTGTCTCCATTCACTCCTATCAAATACGCTCACACATGCTTGCTGGAAGTCCAATCCCTCGCACACAAAACCTCCTGTACCCCTCCCTCCAACCTTTCCTAGGCCGACCCCTACCCCGCCTTCCCTCCACTACAGATTTATACACTCTCAAAGTCATTCTGTCTCATTCCATTCTCTCTACATGTCCGAACCACCTCAACAACCCTCCTCAGCTCTCTGGATAATAGTTATTATTCAAACAAAAATTTGTATTCACACAAAAATAGAAGATTTACTGTTATGCAATATTGTAATAATTGAATAAATAATATCAGCGCTTTCATGAACTCATATTAGACCCACCAGTTGATGTGTATTGGATGCGTGATGGGATTTGTTTACTCTTGAACATCTGCAAAAATCAAACATTTCTGCTACTTTGAGCTTAATTTCAAGCTATTTTCAGTCCTAAAACAAAATTAAAATCATCTCTGTAATATACCTTCCATTCTATCAAATGAGACCAAGAAACCATGAATACAACCATAAAAGCAATAGGAAAATAAACCTCAAAGTCGCTGTTTTAAACCAAAAATACGGTTGCAGTTTTTTCTCATTATTCACTGCATAACGTAGGTTTTTTATAAGGTGTACACTTACCACATAGACCCACTCTCTCATAACTAGGCCCAAATTTACCGCTCACAGCTTATCTGAGTGAGCTGAGCTCATGACGTAGAATAAGGGCATGGACCCGGGCTTCAAACACGTAGAACAACAACATGGACCCGGGCTTCAAACACATAAAACAACGGCACGGACCTGGGCTTCAAACACATAGAACAATGGCATGGTCCTGGGCTTCAAACATGTAGAACAACGGAACGGACCCAGGCTTCAAACACATAGAACAACAGCACGGACCCAGGCTTCAAACACATAGAACAATGACATGGACCCAGGCTTCAAACACATAGAACAATGGTACGGACCTTCAAGTGGTTAAAACATTAAGATCATTATTATTGTAAGTGAAGTAGTAACCCCCATGCTGTCATACAACACCTGGCCTGTGCTAGGTAATCAGATTTGATCCAGGGAAGGGGAGAGTTGCTCCAGTTCTAGGGATCAAAAGTCCCTCACCAGCATCAAGGACTTCTTCCCCCCAAGTCCATGGAATAACACAACCACAGAAAGCATTTAATAACACTCACACAAAGATAATAACACCCACACAAAGATAATAACATTTACATGAAGGTAATATTACCCACACAAAGATAATAACACACACACAAAGATAATTAGAATGTGAAGCAGAAGTTTGTGGCTATAGGAGGGTGGGTGCAGGAGGAAAGAGGAGTGATTGGTGGAATGATGAAGTAAAGGGTGTGATAAAAGGGAAAAAGGCAGCTTATGAGAGGTTTTTACAAAACAGAAGTGTTGTAAGAAGAGCAGAGTATATGGAAAATAAAAGAAAGGTGAAGAGAGTGGTGAGAGAGTGCAAAAGGAGAGCAGACGAAAGAGTGGGAGAGACACTGTCAAGAAATTTTGCGGAAAGAAATTTTGTCAAGAAATTTTGTGGAAAAAGTTTTGGAGTGAGATAAACAAGTTAAGAAAGCCTAGGGAAAGAATGGATTTTTCAGTTAAAAACAGAGTAGGGGAGTTAGTAGATGGGGAGCTGGAGGTATTGGGTAGATGGCGGAATATTTTGAGGAACTTTTAAATGTCGATGAAGAAAGGGAGGCGGTAATTTCAGGCACTGGTCAGGGAGGTATAACATCTTTTAGGAGTGAGGAAGAGCAGGATGTGAGTGTGGGGGAGGTGCATGAGGCATTACGTAGAATGAAAGGGAGTAAAGCAGCAGAAATTGACGGGATCATGACAGAAATGTTAAAAGCAGGAGGAGATATTGTGTTGGAGTAGTTGGTATTTTTGTTTAATAAATGTATGAAGGGGGGAAGGTACCTAAGGATTGGCAGAGAGTGTGTATAGTTCCTTTATATAAAGGGAAGGGTGACAAAGAGATTGTAAAATTAAAGGGAATAAGTTTACTGAGTATACCAGGTAAAGTGTACGGTAGGGTTATTATTGAAAGAATTAGAGGTAAGACAGAGGGTAGGATCGCAGATGAGCAAGAGGTTTTAGAGTCGGTAGGGGATGTGTAGATCAAGTGTTTACATTGAAACATATATGTGAATAGTATTTAGATAAAGGTAGGGAAGTTTTTATTGCATTTATGGATTTATAAAAAGCATATGAAAGAGTGGATAGGGGAGCAATGTGGCAGATGTTGCAAGTGTATGGAATAGGTAGTAAGTTACTGAATGCTGTAAAAAGTTTTTATGAGGATAGTGAGGCTCAGGTTAGGGTATAGGAGAGAGGGAGATTACTTCTTGGTAAAAGTAGATCCTAGACAGGGATGTGTGATGTCACCATGGTTGTTTAATATATTTATAGATGGGATTGTAAAAGAAGTAAATGCTAGGGTGTTGGGGAGAGGAGTAGGATTAAATTATGGGGAATCAAGTACAAAATGGGAGCTGACACAGTTACATTTTGCTGATGATACTGTGCTTATAGGAGATTCTAAAGAAAAGTTGCAAAGGTTAGTGGACGAGTTTGGAAGGGTGTGTAAAGGTAGAAAGTTGAAAGTGAACATAGATAAGAGTAAGGTGATGACAGTATCAAACGATTTAGATAAAGAAAAATTGGATATCATATTGGAGAGAGGGAGTATGGAAGAAGTGAATGTTTTCAGATATTTGGGAGTTGACTTGTCAGCGGATGGGTTTATGAAGGATGAGGTTAACCATAGAATTAATGAAGGAAAAAAGGTGAGTGGTGCGTTGAGGTATCTGTGGAGATAAAAAAACGTTATCTATGAAGGCAAAGAAGGGAATGTATGAAAGTATAATGGTACCAACACTCTTATATGGTTGTGAAGCTTGGGTTGTAAATGCTGCAGTGAGGAGGAGGCTGGAGGCAGTGGAGATGTCCTGTCTAAGGGCAATGTGTGGTGTAAATATTATGCAGAAAATTCGGAGTGTGGAAATTAGGAGGAGGTGTGGAGTTACTAAAAGTATTAGTCAGAGGGCTGAAGAGGGGTTGTTGAGGTTTTTTTTTTTTTTTATTAACACATCGGCCGATTCCCACCAAGGCAGGGTGGCCCGAAAAAGGAAAACTTTCATCATCATTCACTCCATCACTGTCTTGCCAGAAGGGTGCTTTACACTACAGTTATAAAACTGCAACATTTACACCCTCCTTCAGAGTGCCGGCACTGTACTTCCCATCTCCAGAACTCAAGTCCGGCCTGCCGGTTTCCCTGAATCCCTTCATAAATGTTACTTTGCTCACACTCCAACAGCACGTCAAGTATTAAAAACCATATGCCTCCATTCACTCCTATCAAATACGCCACACATGCTTGCTGGAAATCCAAGCCCTCGCACACAAAACTTCCTTTACCCTCCCTCCAACCTTTCCTAGGCCGACCCCTACCCCGCCTTCCCTCCACTACAGATTTATACACCTCGAAGTCACTCTGTCTCGTTCCATTCTCTCTACATGTCCAAACCACCTCAACAACCCTCCTCAGCTCTCTGATAATCCACCTCAACAACGATTGTTGTTGAGGTGGTTTGGTCATTTAGAGAGAATGGATCAAAGTAGAATGACTTGGAGAGCATATAAATCTGTAGGGGAAGGAAGGAGGAGTAGGGGTCGTCCTCAAAAGGTTGGAGGGAGGGGTAAAGGAGGTTTCGTGTGCGAGGGCTTAGACTTCCAGCAAGCGTGTGAGCGTGTTAGATAGGAGTGAATGGAGACGAATGTTTTTGGGACCTGACGAGCTGTTAGAGTGTGAGCAGGGTAATATTTAGTGAAGGGATTCAGGGAAACCGGTTATTATAGATTTAGCTGGCCTTGAGTCCTGGAAATGGGAAGTACAAAGCCTGCACTTTAAAGGAGGGATCTGGGATAGTGACAGTTTGGAGGGACTATTCAAAACTGTAGTTTCTGAGCGCCTCTGCAAAGACAGTGATTATGTATGAGTGAGGTGAAAGTGTTTCTTTTGGAGATTTTCTTTCTTTTGGGGTCACCCTGCCTCGGTGGAGACGGCCGACTTGTTGAAAACAACAACAAAAAAAAAAAAAAAAAAAGATAATAACACTCACACAAAGATAATAACACCCACACAAACATAATAACCCTCACACAAACATAATAACACTCACACAAAGATAATAACACCCACACAAAGATAACACCCACACAAGATAACACCCACACAAAGTTAATGCCCACACAAAGATAATAACACTCACACAAAGATAATAACACCCACACAAAGATAATAACACCCACACAAAGATAACACCCACACAAAGATAACACCCACACAAAGATAAGAGAATCAAAGTCCACTTAGTTTAAAACTCATGAATAACTACAGACAGGTTCCGCTTATAGAGCAGGGCTCCGCTTATACAGCAGGTTAAGTTCTGGCTACCGCTGTAAAG
>WNWK01027225.1:0-26514 GCA_009830355.1 Cherax destructor
TACATTGAACTGCATCTGCCACTTTTCTGACCACGAATTAAGTTTGTCTAAATCTTCCTGAAGTTCTATGACATCTATGTTTGAATCAATTATCCTACTATCTTCGTGTCTGGCAATTTGCTCATATCACTAGTAATTCCTCATCAAGGTCATTGATATATATTATAAATAACAATGGGCCTAAGACTGATCCCTGTGGAACACCACTTGTTACAAGTCCCCATTGGGATTTAACCCCATTTATGCACACTCTCTGCTTCTATTGGTGAGCCATGACTCGATCCATGACAGCACTTTTCCCCAATGCCATGAGCTGCCACTTTTAACAGTCTCTGGTGCGGTACTCTATCAAAAGCCTTACTAAAGTCTAAATAAACAATATCGAATTCTTTATCGTGATCAACAGCCTCAAAAGCTTTACTGAAGAAGGTTAATAAATTAGATAGGCAGGAACGGCCCCTCGTGAATCCATGCTGGGTATCATTAATCAAATTATGGTTATCTAGATGGCTTCTAATAATATCAGCTATAATTGACTCTAGTAATTTGCCTACAATTGAGGTCAGGCTTATTGGGCGGTAGTTTGACGGTAGTGACTTGTCCCCTGCTTTAAAAATAGGAATTACATTAGCTATCTTCCACATATCAGACACTACACCTGTTTGAAGAGATAAATTAAAAATGTTAGATATTGGTTCACAGAGTAGCTGATAACATAAGAAGTCATCTCGATAGGCAAAATTTGATTAATGATACTCAGCATGGATTCACCAGGGGCCGTTCCTGCCTAACTAATTTATTAACTTTTTTCAGTAAGGCTTTTGAGGCAGTTGATAATGATAAAGAATTCGATATTGTTTATTTGGATTTTAGTAAGGCTTTTGATAGAGTACCACATCAGAGACTGTTAAAGAAAGTGGCTGCTCATGGCATTGGGGAAAAAGTGTTGTCATGGATCGAGTCATAGCTCACCAATAGGAAGCAGAGGGTGTGCATAAATGGGGTTAAATCGGAGTGGGGATCTGTAACAAGTGGCGTTCCTCAGGGATCGGTTTTGGGCCCGTTGTTGTTTATAATATATATAAATGACCTTGACGAGGGAATTTCTAGTGATATGAGCAAATTCGCTGATGACACGAAGATAGGTAGGATAATCGATTCAGACGTAGATGTCACGGAACTTCAAGAGGATTTAGACAAACTCAATTCCTGGTCAGAAAAATGGCAGATGCAGTTCAATATAGATAAATGCAAAGTTCTAAAGCTCGGGAATGTTCATAACCCTAGCACCTACCAGCTTAATAATGTTGAACTCAGCCGTACAGAATGCGAAAAGGATTTGGGGGTTATGGTAAGCAGCAACCTCAAACCAAGTCAGCAATGCCTAAGCGTAAGAAATAAAGCAAATAGATTACTGGGATTTATATCAAGAAGTGTAAGCAACAGAAGTCCAGCGGTTATATTACAGCTTTATACATCATTAGTAAGGCCTCACCTAGATTACGCAGCTCAGTTCTGGTCTCCATTTTACAGAATGGACATAAATTCGTTAGAAAACATTCAGCTTAGAATGACTAAATTAATACATAGCATTAGAAATCTTCCTTATGAAGAAAGATTGAAGACCCTTAAATTACATTCACTTGTAAGACGTAGAATGAGGGGAGACATGATCGAGGTATACAAGTGGAAAATGGGTATTAACAAAGGGGATATAAATAAGGTCTTGAGGGTATATCTCCAAGAGAGAACCCGCAATAATGGATTCAAGTTAGATAAGTTTATAAATTAGACACATATGCAACATTTGTGTATCTTTATTGAGGAAACGTTTCGCCACACAGTGGCTTCATCAGTCCAATACAAAGTAGAAAGGTGTAAGGAGAGTAGGAGTTTTGAGGTAATCAGTCCCTCGGCCTGGAGTCGATGTGTTCAGTCCATCAATCTTGTAAAAATGACAGCATATGTCCGTAGAGGTGGCTTATATACTGTAGTTAGGTGAGGTGAAGCAGCAGGAGGCGGGGTCATAGTGGTACCATCCACTAGTCTAAGTAGATCTTCGTCCAAAGGTTGGACAAGTGTTGAAGAATTCGTTTGTATTAAGATCCCAAGATGTTGCTGTGTCAGACAGGGTATAGATGAATGGTTCAGAGAACCGACAAGTTATAAATTAGACACATATGCAACATTTGGGTATCTTTATTGAGGAAACGTTTTCCTCAATAAAGATACCCAAATGTTGCATATGTGTCTAATTTATAACTTGTCGGTTCTCTGAACCATTCATCTATAGATAAGTTTAGATTTAGAAAGGATATAGGAAAGTATTGGTTTGGAAATAGGGTAGTTGATGAGTGGAACAGTCTGCCTAGTAGGGTTATTGAAGCAAGGACCTTGGGTAGTTTTAAATTTAGGTTGGATAAATTCATGAGTGAAAGGGGTTGGATTTGAGTGGGAATTGCACATGAGTAAATAAAATTATCAAAGCTTATTTCTTGGGTAGCATTGAAAATTAGGTTGAACAAATATTCTGTTAGTGGGATGGAATGTGAAGGACCTGCCTAGTATGGGCCAACAGGCCTGCTGCAGTGTTCCTCCTTTCTTATGTTCTTATGATATTAAAATTCTTAAGAAAGGAAGGCATATCAACCAAGTTTTCATGGTAAGGGAGAACCAACATATTTTTGGTTGAACAAGGTTGGTTGTCCCTTTTTGGATTGTAAAAAGTATTTCTAGCTATTTTAAAAGATTTTTCAGTTATGTTTCTTGGATATTTTAAATCATTAGCTATTTCATAAATTTTAGAGATTTCTTCATCTATGAACTCTGGACTACAAATATGTAAAGCTCTCAAAAACATAGAAGAGAAAACCGACACTTTAACTCTATCTTGATGTGAAGAGTAATAGTGTACATAGGAACAATTATTTGTAGGTTTTCTGTAAATTTTAAATTTAAAGTCAATGTTACCCTTAATAATAAAAACATCTAGGAAGGGCAATGAGTTATTTACTTCAAATTCAACAATAAAATTTATAGAATGAGCTAAGCTATTTAATTTAACAAGGAAATGGTTTATGTCTACATTCTTAGGCATAAGGCACAAAATATCATCAACATATCTATACCACTTAGCTCTATTGGGAAGGATTGTGTTAAGCAATCTTGTTTAGAAAAATTCCATATATAAATTACTAAGAACAGGTGAAAGAGGATTTCCCATTGCCATACCAAACTACTCCTTTTATCAAGCTATTCCATCAGAATGGCAACATAGTATGTTGGATCATTGCTAAAATAAACTCAGAAGAATTTGTAAAAATCTCAAAAACAAACTACAAAGAAAATTAGATAATTTAATTGAAAATAGTGATTGGTCAAAGCACGCTAATAACAATTTTGTAATTAACTTATCAGATGAAATATTAGATAAAAATACAACTGCTGCTCTTGGTTTCGGTTTAAGTTTTGCAACTTCAAAAAAACTTAATAATGTTGAAATTGCAAAAGCCTTCTGTAATTTAGAAAAATCCTCTGATTTATATATATATATATATATATATATATATATATATATATATATATATATATATATATATATATATATATATATATATATATATATATATAAACTTGTGGCTCCTCTCATTGCTCGTCAAGCGGAAATACATCGTACTGCTTTTAACAGCTTTGTTATTAACGTGGCAAACGATACATTATTTAAGGACACAACTGCTGCTTCAAGTTTTCCAACCTCTAAAAAAGTCAATAATGTGGAAATTGCAAAACCTTTTTGCAAACTTGAAAAATAAAATGGTTATAAATATTGCCAGATGTTCAGTTGGGTTACAGTTCTTGGCTATAGAGGAAACACGTACAGAAGTAGTTTTCCATTCTTTTATATTAGAAGCCCCATAAAAGTGTTGTTAGTCCTATCAATTTCAGGACCACGGTTCGAGCCTCTCATCCATCATCATTCACATCATCAGTGTCTTGCCAGAGACGCGCTTACACTACAGTTAAAAAACTGCAACATATCAACACCCCTCCTTCAGTGCGCTAGGGCTCAGGTCCGGCTAAACGGTTTCCCTGGATTTCTTTATAAACGGTAATTTGCTTACACTCCAACAGCACGTTAAGTCACAAAAACTATATGCTTCCACTCGCTCCTATCTAACATGCTCACGCATGCTTGCTGGAAGCCAAAGCCCCTCGCACACAAAACCTCCTTTACCCCCTCCCTCTAACCTTTCCTAGGCTGACCCCAACCCCGTCGTCCTTCCATTTCAGATTTATCCTCTCTGCAAGCCAATCTATATTTCATCCTCTCTAAATGTCCGAACAACCTCAACAACCTCTCCTCAGCTCTCTGGATAATACTTTTACCATCCCTGCACCAACCTCGGATTCTCTGCATTATATTCACACAGCACATTGCCTGAGACACAACATCTCCACTGCCTTCTTTTTGAACCATCACCACCCATGCTTCACTCTCACATAAGAGTGTTTGTATAACTATACTCTCATACATTCCCCTCTTTGCTTCCATGGATAACGTTCTTTGTCTCCACAAACTCCTCAGTGCACCACTCACCTTTTTCACCTTATCAATTCTGTGATTACCTCGTCTTTCACAGACCCATCTGCTGACACGTCCACCCCAAATATCTAAATATATTCACTTCCTTTATACTCTCTCCCTCCAATCTGATATCCAATCTTTCATTACCTAATACTTTAGTTATCCTCATCGCCTTGCTCTTTTCTATGTTTGCTTTTAATTTCTTTTACATACCCTACCAAACCCATACATCAACCTCTGCAACTTCTCTTCAGAATCTCCCAAAAGCACAGTGTCATCAGCAAAATGATACTGTGACAAGTTCCACTTTGTGTTAGATTGTTTTTTTTTTAATCCCACTCCTCTTGCCAACACCCGACCATTCAATCTTTTACAACCCCATCTATAAATATATTGAACAACCATGGTGACATCACACATCCTTGTCTAAGGCCTACTTTTACTGGAAAAAAATCTCCCTCTCTCCTCCATACTCTTACCTGAACATATCTTCATAAAAACTCTTTACTACAAAGACAAAGCCAGAACTAAGATTCATATTAGAAAGTTGTGTATAAGGGATGCTTCAACAAAACGGCGACTGTTTTAGGAGAGAACCAGTCAACGGTATGACTGTAATCTTTAATATGACAGAAAAGAGGATTATTGGTGTCTGCAAGGCATCGGCCAGTTTATCCAAAGTATTGAAGAATACCAGAAGAACAGGAAATAGAGTAGACTCCGAAGGAATCAATAGCAAAGGGTGTTAGTTTGACGAAATGCAAGTTCGATGTTTCTGGAACGGAGAGAGTTGTTGAGATTAGAAAGACTGGAAATATAAGGAAAGCACAGAACGAGAGATATCACAGGAGTAGAGTTTGGGAGAGAAAAAATAAGTCTGAGTAGCACGAGAGAAAGCAGAGTTTAAGAAATCGGAAGGGTAGCCAAAACGAGAGAATGAACTGCGAATTCTACGTATCCCCGACGTATTTGTGAGACTGAGGGGCACAAATACGTCGGGCACAGAGAATGACAGAAATAAGAAAACTTTTTTGTGACATAAGAAGCATGGTAAGGAAAGTAGTGGATGTACATGCCACTGTGCAAAGGCTTGCGATAAACGGAAAAAGAAAAGCCTGAAGCACAGCGATGGACATGTACATCAAGGAAAGGAAGCAAAGAGTTAGATTGTCATTCAGTTTTAAACTTGATGGAAGGAGCAAGATTGTTAAGGTCATCGAGAAATGGCTGTGAGAGACTAGAGTCAAGGAGCCAAAGAGAAAAGATGTCGGCTATATAGCGGAGCCAGAAGGAAGAACACAGACAAGTAGTAGGAAGAACAGTTTCGAAGTATTCTATATAAAGTATTCTATATAAAGTATTCTATATAAAGGTTAACAAGAACAGGGCATAGAGGAGAGGTCGTTGCCAGCTTGTACATCTAAAAAAATTACTGCTCTGTATTATTCCTATTACATTTTTGCCCACCAAAATACTTCGTTCATAACATCTTTTCCCTGCACCTCGACGTATTTATGTTCTTTCTATTTATCTCCCAACTACTTACATCTTTTTTCTTCACAACCCACTACGTATCTTCCTAAGAGCATGTTAATAAGTTAAGCTAAATATTATTCTATGTATGAAATATTCACAGTAACATTTACCAGACGTGTTACTCACCATTTCTTCCAGTGCTGAGTCATTCTCCACTGACTGGCTGGATCGTCTAGATGTCACTTCCTTCAGTGATGGCGATGCTTCACCCGTCAGTTGATCATCACTTAATATTTTCCTCTTCTTCCCTACTTGTCCGGAAGTGGCTAATAATTCATCAGTTACTGATAACACTACATATGTAACAAAATTTCACATCATTTCTAAATTATTCATAACTAAACAAAATTTAAAAAAACAATTTTGATCCCAGAACTTTGCTTTTGTGGTCAGGACACTTCTGGAACACTTTCAAGAAAGACTGATGAAAAACTATTATGTTCTAGGGTTTTGCTTGGCAAATATAAAAACGGGGACTCACAAACCAGCATTCAGTTCAGCTCTGGCTGCCTGAGAAGACACATCAGAAGAAGTGAAATGGCATCAAGAGGCTGCAATCATTCTGCAGATGCATTCTGCTACATATGTGGTCAATTCATTAATACAAGAGCAAAGAAGTTCTCTGTAACAACATCTAAAAAAATATGTGAAGCTTACAAAACATATTTTGGCATGCCAGTTGGGGACCAAGACAAGACCTGGGCACCTCAAGTTGCTTGTGAGCATTGTAAGAAAACATTGGAAGGTAAGAAAGTTGTTAGTTATATGAAGAGTAAAATCTTGAATAGGAACATTTTTTAAATGAAATGTATGTAACAGAAACTAAGTCTTTTCTTCTTTTACAGGATGGTATAGAGGAGAAAAAAAGCCATGAAGTTTGCTATTCGTGGAATATGGCGTGAACCCACTGATCACTCAACCAACTGCTACTTCTGCCTGGTGGATCCTTCCAAACACCGAACTGGGAAAAATTCACCTGCAATTTTTTATCAAGACCTTCCCTCTTCTATTGCACCAGTGCCACACAGTGCTGATCTTCCTGTACCTACACCTCCAGAAAGAGGTTAACCGTCAGAAGAAGAAAGCAAATCAGAAAATGAAGAGGACAGTGAACAAGACTATGATCTTACAGATGCAGCTGTTTTGAGGAATCCTTACTACCCAAACCAAACAGACCTCAGGGACCTTATCAGAGATCTTGGTTTGACAAAGTCAAATGCTGAGCTTTTGATTTCAAGGCTCAAGGAGTGAGTCTTTGTGGATGAAAGTGTTCAAGTGACAAGCCAAAGAAAACGTCACCAACATTTCTCAAGCTTCTTTACTAATGAAGACAGGTTGTGCTACTGTAATGATCTATCAGTCCTGTTTGATGCAATTGGAACTGTTTGCAATCCAGATGAGTGGAGACTCTTCATTGACAGCTCCTCCAGAAGCCTAAAAGCTCTACTTCTGCACAAAGGAAACAAGTATCTATCTCTTCCTTTGGCTGATTCAGTGCATCTTAATTAAGGAGGACTACAACAGTGTCAAACTTCTACTGGAAGCTTTGAACTATGATAAGTATGGCTGGGAGGTTATTGGAGACTTCAAAATGCTCGCATTTTTCATGGGACTCCAAAGAGGTTTTACCGTTTCCTTGTTATCTCTGTCATTGGGACAGAAGAGACAGAGCAACACATTACCAGAGGAAGCACTGGCCTCAAAGGACTGAGTTCTCAGTAGGAAGACATAATATCAAACATAAACAATTGGTGGATCCTCAAAAGGTTCTGTTCCCTCCATTACACATCAAACTAGGGCTAATGAAACAGTTTGTTACAGCTCTTGACAAAGAGTCTGCAGCCTTCAAGGATCTTCAAGACATCTTTCCCAAGCATCTTCACTGGACCACAAGTCAGGAAAATCCTGGAGTGCTCAGAATTTCCAAAGAAGCTCACAGAGAAGGAAAAGGAAGCCTGGGAGTTTTGTTGCTGTAGCACAGGGCTTTCTGGGCAACAACAAGGCTGACAATTATGTGGAACTTGTTGAGACCTTGGTAAAAAGCTATGGTCAGATGGGATGCAGGATGTCCCTTAAGGTCCATATCCTTGATGCTCATCTTGACAATTTCAAGGAGAATATGGGAGCATACTCAGAGGAGCAAGGGGAGCGCTGCCACCAAGATATAATGAACTTTGAATACAGATATCAGGGATCTTATAATGAAAACATGATGGGAGATTACATTTGGGGGCTTAAACGGGAAAGTGATTTGTTGCTGTTCGCAAATCTAGAAAAACTACTCAGTTTTATCTTTGTAAAAATGTTTCAGAAAGTTTCAAATAAAATTTGTGTAAATTTTATTTTATTTATGTAAATTTTATTTATTTTATTATATGATTTTGTTTTACATCCAAAACTAGCAAACAATATTGAAATTTAGCCATTTTTTGTCAAAAAATCATCCTTTAAGCAACAAAAGCAAAGTTTAAAAGGAATAATGGGCATTTTCTATTGTTTTGCAATAAACGGAGTTGGAAAATAACACTTACTTTCCAGGAACAAAAACTGTGTTATATAGTGGTCATCAATTACTGATCGGTCTGTTGTATCTAAGTTTTCGCTCTCTGATTCCTCAGCAGTGGCCACGTCCTTGCTCTCTGAGTCCTTGGTAGCCACCATTTCTTCACATGTCGAGAAGCACCAGTGATATTCATTCCAAATACATAGAGTAAAGAAATATTTTTAGCGTGTTATAGATGTTATAAAATCTTATAAATATATCATGACTTATAGCTCATTGCAACGTCTGCCTCACAACCGTAGGACTCGAGGTTAGTAATGACGAGTCGAAACAATGGGGAACTCCCATGACATCTGTTACCCCTCTTCACCTTGCAGGAAATAGTTATGTGAATGTTAGCAGACTATTGTTGGATTAATTCTTTGTGGGGTAGTATACCATTGATAATGTAATTAATTAGGTTGTGAATGTTTTAGTTGATTATAAGACATCAGTTATCAAAATATTAATGTAATAAAGTGCTCCTAATTTACTTTTAGATTAATAAGTCTTATATTTTCTTTGTTCAAAAACTAGTTAATTCTGAATTCTCAAAGTCAGTAAAAATATATTTTAGGTTTTTGACTATACTTGATTTTAAAGTTGAAGGGAAATAGTTTTTAATGCCTCTCTTATGAAAACTCGAATGTCTAAGATTTTCTTGTGTCAGTTAATTAATATCCCAGGTAAAAGGATATTTGTGTTAGTTACTTAACCTAGCTTTTAATTCATTGTATCATATTTCATAAATAAATAAATAATACTCTATCAGACAACCCTGAAGTTCACAATTTTTGAAAAACTAAGTGTAAGTGGTATGTTTAGCTCTGCAGTACTATCATGTTCACAGATCTTATTTTTATTTTTATTTTTAAACTTACTAGTTGATTATGATCTTAAGATTTTGGTGAACATGATTTTGTGTTCTGAGAAGATGTGATGGCAGTTAGGGGTCTCAGGGCTTCCCCTGGGATGTGGTATGGTCATTATGTTTCGAGAATGTGACTCAAATTCGCAAAGCTAAATAATGTGGGTTTTTGTGTGAGTTTTAATGAAATAATTTTGATTTTGTGTAAATTTTAATGAAAATAAAGGTAGAGTGTGAATATTTTAAAGAAATTATAGGGTGACGGTGATATTGGTAGAATAGAGTTGATGGCTGACTAGTGATGGTGGTGGGGTCAATAAGGGTCAGTCCTTGGGAAGACCTGTGACCTTATCTGAGGTGTGGAGAAAATTTCTCCAGGAAGGGGAGGTATCAGCCCCTTCAGCCCCTGAGGGAGGGACTCAGCCCTCCAGAGGGGCTGATAGCGTCTTGCTTCCTGATCAACAGTGTAATGATTAACACATTTTTGTACTCTGGAACATCACAGAGGTCACGGTCTGGGAAGTTGGGTAGTGAAATACGAGTGACAAAGAATTGAGGAAAATTACTCTTTACCATAGCAGGAAAGGTACAGATAACCTCCTGCATCACTTTATTCACATGTGGGACAATAATGAACTCTTGGTGATCGAAACACATCAATAAATCAAAAGTTTTGAGTTGCATACTGTTGCAGTGTTAAGCAGGTAAGGAAATTTTGCTGAAATCAGTGATTAGGGGCCTCACCAAGTGGCGGAGCACGCCGCAGGAGATTGCTTTATGTTATGGTGCAGCAAAGACTCGTGCTCCATGTTATAAGAACGAACAAAGAGAGTGAATCGCGCGTTGATATACCTCAAAGACAATCCACATTCGCTGTAGAACATTTACAGGGAAGTGTATTGAGCTGCCTGTAGTAACATTACTGTGAATTTAAATGATTGAAAGACAAGTCTACCATGTGTATTGAGAACTATTTCATAGACTAACAGTGCACCGTAAGACACTTCTTCAATCAAGACAGCGGATATCCAGGTGAACATATGGGTCAGATACAGATACCCAGATAAGTCTAGTCAGTAATGATACTAGTTAGGTCGGCAGTGCAGCAGATAGCTAGTTCATTATTTCTCTAGATTTACCAACATACACCCAGTGACCCACGGGCCATGGAGCCCAAACAAGTAAGTGGATTATCAGCCCTCAGTTACTGAGATATGCTGAATAACACCCCTTAGGGGTAATTATATTTATAATTACTTGTCCCCTACAGCTCCGTGGTTGTAGAACAACTGTTTCATATCAGAGGTGCCTACCGGCAGAAGCTGTGGAAAGGCAGAAACAGTGACAAAGCTAACTATCCTCATTATTGATTCATAGTTTATATGCTTTGTTCTACAAGTTTATTTAACCATAGTTTTGGTGAGATAAATTATCAATATGAGGTTGGGGTGTTGACTGTGGTGTTGGGGGGGAGGGGTTATGAGGTGGATGCATGGAGGTGGATGTGAAGAGGTGTGAGTGAGATGGAGAGGTGGATGAGATTTGAGGAGTTGGAGTAGGGAAAATAGATGAAGTGTGGTAACCATGATTTAAGGAGATGGTGCAGGGAGGAGTGATAGTTGTGTGAAGATGGGGTAATGGGTGGAGCCTGTGAGAGGTGGAGGTGGATGTGGAGAGGTGTGGGTGAGATGGAGAGGGGCATGTAATTTGAAGAGTTGGAGTAGGGAAAATAGATGTGAAGTGTGGTGACCATGATTTAAGGAGATGATGCAGGGAGGACTGTTGTATGTTGTTGTGGGTTATGAGTGAAAAATGGAAGATATGGAATGTTGTGGATTATGAGTGAGGGGAGAGTGATGTGCTGGGAGATTGTTGGGTGGATATGAAGAGGTGAGAGAGATGAGGGTGAGGTGTCTTTGTGGGTTATGAGTGAAAAACAAATGTAAGTGGATGGATGAGACAAGCAAAAATTGAGGGTGGAAGTTATAGAATGTTGTGGGTGATATAACATCTGAAAAAAAGTTGAGAATGAGTTACCATTTGAGACGCGTATTTGTTGTGAGTTGTTGGGGGACTTGTACAGCATGGTGCAATAGTGTGTGTTGTGACTTGTAGTTAAGAGTTGGTAATGTGAAATGTTGGTTATGAGTGAAAAAGTGTCTTCTTGTGGGGTTGGGTGATATGTGTAGTGCGTAGAGTGAGTGGGGAGATTGGGTGGGTGAGGTGCATGGTAGTGTGTGTCGGTAAAAGTGAGGTGCAGGGGAGACGGGGGAGTTGCGGTGTGGGGGGGATGCACGCATGTGTTTGGTGGTCACTCGTGACATCACATCCCACCTTGCTCTGTCAAACCTGTTGATGGCTAGTGACGTCACACCCACCAGGGCTAACCTCTTACCCATAGGGAGGGGGTGGGAGAATGAATGTGTTTACCACTCCAATTATCTCTTACCCATAGGGGAAACCCAAAACACCATTTGGTGGTATGTCTACCTTGGAGTAAATCTGATCTGAGGAAATGAAGGTAAAGTCAAAAACGTGAGGTAAATCTTGGTCTGAGGAAATAAAGGGTAACTCAAAAATGAAAAGAAAATCGAAATTTTGAAGAAAAAGGGGTGGGGGGTCAGGAGGAGGCGTTAAAACTTGATCCAAGGAGATGGAGAGCACAAAAAAATGGAAAAAATCGAAAAGTTTGAGGAGAAAGTGGTGTGGGTTCAGGAGGAGGAGGGAGGTCTTGATGCAAGGAATTGGAGATCAAATAAATAAAAAGTTGGCAACCCTGTGAAACTTTCATCTGAGGAGCGAGGGTGGGGGATCCCCGAGTAAGAGGGTGAGAAGGGGGCGGGGGTGAGTAGGGGTAAAAAATGGTGGGGAGGGGGTTCAAAAAGGGGGTTGATGAGAGGGTTCTCGAAAAGAGGTGGGGGTGAGGAGGGGGGTTCTCGAAAAAAGGTGGGTGAGGAGGGGAGGTGGAGGGGGTCAAAAAAGATGGGTGAGGAGGGGGTTCTCGAAAAAGGGGGGTGAGGAGAGGGGTTCTCGAAAAAAGGGGAACTCGAAGGGGAAGGCAGGGGGAGAAAGTGGGACCGGAAGCGTTGTTAACACTGAGGTGTGAAATTTCACACCTAGGTGTGAAAAGTTAGCCGCTCTGCCGCGTTGACATAAACGTGATCACAATAAAGACACCCAAATGTTGAACCAGTATTTTATCAACGGTTACATTGAAAGTATATCGTTACGAACGAGGTTTTCAGTCCTAATTCAGACAAGCTAAAATTAGCAGTATATACGATACAGGAGGTTAGTTGACCATAGATCAGAAGTTGGGTAAGATAACAGAGGTGGAATAAGAAGCCTTTGACCAAGGTGGGCTGGTAGGCCTCATAGTGTAAATAATAATCAAGAAAATCTCAAAGACAGTAGGCATATTATCTAAGATACGCTACTATGTACCTCAACCAGCTCTCCTTGCACTATACCACTCACTCATCTACCCTTATCTCACTTATGGAATCTGTGCATGGGGATCTACAACATTAAATCACCTTAGACCACTCATAACCCAGCAAAAGGCTGCAGTCAGAATGATAACAAATTCCCACTCTAGACAGCATACTCCACCAATATTCAAAAGCCTAAAACTACTCACCATAAAGAACATTCACACTTATAATTGTGCCTACTACATACATAGAACGCTACACTCTAATATAAACCCTCCACTCAAAATTCTCCTCACCAACCTTAATAGGACCCATGACCATAACACAAGAAACAGATCACATTTTGATGTACCCCGCGTCCATAGCAACCTATGTAAAAATTCAATGCACATAAAGGGCCCCAGATTCTGGAACTCATTACCAGAAAATACAAAAATAACCTTGTCTCAGAATCATTTTAAGACTCTTCTCAAAAACCACCTACTCACCCATACCTAAATACTCGTAATCAAAAAATACTCATTGTTATTTCTCTTATAAGATAATTCCATTTTTATTATAATTATGTACGATAATATTACTTTCAAAAATGATCAGTATTTTTTCCTATAAGATAATCTCAATTTGTACTCTTATAACATTGTAATATTACCACCTACTCACCATAAACTAAATACGCATTCTGTAAATTACTTTAAAAAATACTCAATGTCATTTTCCCAAAAATAATTTCAATTTTGACTATTAACTACCATCCTACTAAACACTTGCTGCAATGTAGTGTCACCATATTATAATTAACCAAATGAAATATCATCATATTATGTACATATTCCATAAGTTTTTAGATTAAGCTGCCCGTTATGCCCTGGCATGTCAGTGGCTCTCCTTGCACTTCTATGTAAACCTCTATGTAAACTTGCGAAGAAATAAAAATTATTATTATTATTATATTATTATTATTATAAATTGTGAGTGTTTCTGTTGAGTAGCAACCATTTGGCTCGAGGTGTGGATACTATGGCTGCCTGGTTTCTATGGGTTGGAACACATACTATGGCTGCCTGGTTTCTATGGGTTGGAACACATACTATGGCTGCCTGGTTTCTATGGGTTGGAACACAAATAACCTGCACACAGAAGAATGAAACTTATGACGAAGAACAGAAGAACATTCCTGAAAAGCTATGACAACTAAATGCACTGGAGTATAGCTGTAAACATGTTGATCGATTTAACATAGTGATAAATGTTGATAATAAGATATGCCAAGAAGCAGGAAAAGTGTCAAATTGTTAACTTCCGTCAACATAAGCCAGAAAACCGTCAGGTGAATCAAATACCTTTGACATGGACTGCAGGAATTTTGTATTAAATTTTGGTAGAATTACCGACAATATGTAAAGTAAAAGGACACAAATACAACTTATGTGACATTTTATTGTGGCAACGTTTCGCTCTCCACGAGCTTCAGTTGCATTTGTGTCCTTTTACAGTAATTTTCAAACTTACTTCAGCGCTAAATATATAACCCCAGATAGTTTCTAATCGTACCAGACCAGATAACATTTCAGCCAAATTCCTAACAAATAGTACCCCTGAATTCCGGGTCCTCATAAGTCGCATAATAAATTTATCAGCCACCATCAACACCGCAAAAAATGGTTTCAAGGCGGCCAGAGTTACTCCTGGAGTTACTCCAGAGTTACTCCCATTTTTAAGAGAAAAAGTAGAGAGGATGCCAGCAATTATTTTAGGTCTGTTATACTAAGTGTAATAATAAAAATTCTGGAGAATCAGTTTATTATCAAATGGTTATGTATCTTAATAACAACGGTTCCTACAAGGCTCCAACATGCTATGTTAGGAGAATTAATAGTAAACTCTGCAGTAAAAAACCGTAAGTGCCAGGTTGAAGTTTCTTGTATAGACAGACACAGTGCCTACCTAGAATATCCTTGTTCTTAAGATACTCTGCACTAATAAATAAAATGACTACAAATTACCGATTCAAACATCCCACATTGACGGTTTTCTTCTTTTTTCTTTTTAGTAAGTTATACAGGAAAAGGGGTTACTAGCCCATTGTTCCCGGCATTTTAGTTGACTTTTACAACACGCATGGCTTACGGAGGAAAAATTCTTACTCCACTTCCCCATGGATATGAAAGGAAAAGCAATAAGAAATATCAAGATAAAATCAAAGAAAACTCAGATAGGTTTGTATATATAAACGTATACATGCATGTGTAGTGTGACCTAAGTGTAAGTAGACGTAGCAAGACATACCTGAAATCTTGCATGTTTATGAGACAGGAAAAAGACACCAGCAATCCTACCATCATGTAAAACAAATACAGACTTCCGTTTTACACTCACTTGGCAGTACGGTAATACCTCACTGAGCGGTTGCTGTCCACCAACCTACTACCTACCTATATATATAAATATATTATTACACATACATATATATATATACTATATAGTATATATTGTATTAAATATATATATATATATATATATATATATATATATATATATATATATATATATAGGTGACTTGTACCTTGCTCAGTGAAGATTTGTCTAGTGTACTCTCTGTGGACTAAACGAAGATGCCCTCCATTGAGCAACTTAAGGAGGAATTAAGGGTAGCTAAGCTCGAGATACGGCGATTGATGGAGGAAAACAAAAGAATTCGTAGTAGCTCTCCTGTTGTGAGTCCTCAGGTCAAGCGTGGATCAAAGTTGAAGATCAAGAAAAAGAATGGAGAGGTAGAAACGATGAAGAAGAAAGAGACTGCTGTGGAAACTTCGAAATCCTTTTCTGTGTTACCAGACGAATGTGAGTCAACTACTGGGAATGTCACAATGAAGAACATCAAGGAAGGTAAGAATATTGTGCTTGTTGGGGACAGTCAGTATGGGTACATGGATAGGGTCGTCTACTTGAAGGATAGGAGTTTTTTTTTTATTTTATTTAAAAACATATCACATTTAAAAGACAAGAGGACCGGAAGACAACAGTACTTCCGTTATGCAAAACAGCAAAACATTAATATTACATACATCATATGTCTAAAACAAACTTACAATATACATAAACCCTAAGGTTTCCAAAATTCCCCTACCTGGAGTCTACCTGGAGAGAATTCCAGGGGTCAACGCCCCCGCGGCCCGGTCTGTGACCAGGCCTCCTGTTGGACCAGAGCCTGATCAACGAGGCTGTTACTGCTGGCCGCACGCAGTCCAACGTACGAACCACAGCCCGGCTGATCAGGTACCGACTTGAGGTGCCTGTCCAGTGCCTGCTTGAAGACAGCCAGGGGCTTGTTGGTAATCCCCCTGATGTATGCTGGGAGGCAGTTGAACAATCTTGGGCCCCTGACACTTATTGTGTTGTCCCTATGTTATAATAATTGTCATAAATGCCCAGAAAAGCTATAACCCTAAAACAACCCACCACAATAACCCTAGCCACACACGCCACATCCATACATATTAATAAGGGGCTCTTACACGTCCTATGGACTATACAGGCCAACCATAAGATGCCTACATCCCATATACATGGCACATATAGTAATATCTATCGCACACAGTACAAAAATAATATACAAAATTTATAACACCAAATTATCTGATGTAACAACCTACTGCCCCGTCACAAGCAATAATCAAAAACCCCCATACATAAACAGAACACACGGTAACAGAGCAGACCAAACATGCACACCCACTCACACAACAAAGGCCAATCACCCGACAACCATATGAAACAAAAGTGTGATTTGCACAACTGCACAAAAACAATAAAAATTAACAATAGCACAATGTTACAACATATTAAAAACGTTACAGTAATCTCAGAGGTTCAAGACATTACTTCACTGAACACAAAATACCATAAAACAGATGCACACACAAGGTTCATCTACATGTATGCCAAAAATACTATGGACAGTTACATCCACCCTACCCCCTCAGAAAAACCAGCCCGCTGAAAAACCCCTAATCCCTACAAAGTCCACAAATCCTTCATCGTGAAATCCCTATATCCTTCCGAAAAGACCCCCTCCCACCTTCCCCCAGTAAATCCCTATTGCAACACTTCGTTCTATAAAAAACTGCTGCTAATGCCATTTTACATTCATCTGCCCCTGTAGTCCTCATCGCCCATGACATATAAACAAAATCTGTCACTGAATTCTCTACCGCCAATTGTACCATCACCTCCACCCCCCTACATCTAAACTTAACCCCAGTAAAACTGACAAACCCCACCCCCACCATCTGAATCACCCTACCAAACCACTCCCTCACGATCCCTACGCATTCACAAAAATAAACCGCGTGGAATTCCGTTTCAACCTCACCACACACACAGCAATCCCTTCCCTCCTGAAGCCTCCTATTGTAAAAAAACCACCCCTGATGGCAGCATATTATGTAAAAAATTTAAACATCACTTCCCTGACGCATGACTGGATCCATAGTTTCTTTAGCCTCTTCCAAATATCTTCCCAAGTGTACAAAGGGTATACCCCCTCCACCACCCTACATTGCCCCACTCTTTTAAGCACCCCAACCCACATACGAACTGGATCCCATACAATCAATAACGCACGTAACATAGACTCACAATCCTGTAAATCCCCCCCCCACCAAAGGCTCAGATCCTTATAAACCCTACTAATCCCTCCACTGCCCACCCCCAACTCTTGCAGAAAACAACGCTTCACATACATGCCCATTAATCTCCGTTCCAGTGCAATGAGCCCCAGCTTCCCTGGCTAATTGGGAGTGTAATCACCCCTGTACTCAACCAGTCACAACCTGATCCCCATATAAAACAATACACCCTCCTCAACAAATGCTGCACATCACAGCACAACAAAGGGTATACGACAGCAACATGCCATATTTTACTAAATAAGAGTACGTTGGTCACTATCACCCTTTGATGCAATGTGAGATGCGCAGATCGGAACTCTACCAACCTACCTAGGACATTATCCACAACCCTCCCCGAATTTACCACCTGAGCTTCCCTGTCATGTCTCATATAAATAATCCCACATATTTTGATGTGGTCTACAACCCTCCATACTCCCTCGGTTCCCCCTCCTCCATGATCCCAGTCCACAACCGCCATAAACATTGATTTCGCCACATTAACTCACATCCCCGTTGCATCCCCGAAAACTTCCACAAGCCTGCTAACATACCATAAACCCACCACCCCCCCAAAAAAACTGTGCTATCATCAACATAACCCACAATGCCTGTACTACCACCCCCTCACCAGGAACACACCCTCCCGGACACCCTGCCAAACCGCTCTATAGAATGGATCCTGCAAAATTGTGAACAACAATTGCGACACAGGACAACCCTGACGTAGCCCCCTACCCATATTAACATGCCCTCCTAACCTCCCGTTTACCTGAACACACACATGCACCCCCTGATACAACGCCCTAGCCCAGGAAACAATTTCCTCCCCAAAACCCTGCCATCTCAGAAAATGCCACAAGGCCTCTTGTTCAATGCTATTGTATGCCGCCTGCCAATCTAAAGCTGACACACCTCCCCCACCTTCTGCCTGCCTGCTTTCAATGAAATCTCTAATTCTCCCATGCCCCTCATACATTGATCGACCCGGAATCCCATATTGACCTTCGTCTATAACCCTCCCCATTACAGTTTTCATCTGATTACCGAGTAATTTCGCGAAGATCTTATAGTCACCACACATAAGTGTAATGGCTCTATAATCCATTACCCACGTATGACAGTCCCGTTTGGGCACCAAGACCACTACCCCAGTCCGTTGCATATCCCCCAAAACCCCTCTCTTTTTAATGTCATTAAACAACCGAACTAAAAATCCTTTCAAGATCCCCCAATTTGACACATAAAAATCACTAGGCAACCCATCGATCCCCAGTGCCCTACCACGGCACATGCCCTCTAAAGCATTCCAAATTTCCTCCTCCCTAATAGGACCTCCTAAAGCGTCTCTATCCTCGCTCACCAGCCCACACTGCACCCAACCTCCCACGTCCCTTAAAGCCCCTTCACTAATACCTATGCTCCTCAGATACACTCTACACCACACATCAATGTAACCACCCATCCCCTCCATTGTATGCAACACCTGACCCACAGGATACCTTTACAACCCCTCATGCACACGGAAGCTCATCATTTCCATACCTGTCCTTCGCCACTCTTGCCCCATCAAAACGCCGATTCTGCAGATCCCTAATCGATTTCTTTAACCCCTCAATCGCCCCCACCAGATAACCCGACCCCCACCCTCGTAACATTCCCTCAATTGCCCTTCTAGATTCACCATAAGCCCATACGCTAGCTGATTTTCCTCCCTCTACTTCCGAATAAAAAATTCCCTGATCCTTTGCTTTGCCACCATATCCCACCAAAGAATCAAATCGCCTTCCACACCTTCGTCGTTCCACAAGGCCCCCCAGACATCCGCAAATGTTTCTTCCACATCCCCTTCTCTGAGTAACCTAACATTCAATTTCCAAAAAAAACCATACCTCTTGGGCAAACCCTCCCAATTTACATCATCCAAAATGCCCCTATCATCGAAAAAACACACATCTAAAACGCCCACCCTTTGTACCACCACTGACCGGGATACATAGTCTATCAAGCTGAGCCGTGTACCCACGACGAAAGTAAGTATGCTCAACCCCCCCATCCTCTGCACCCCCAAATGTCAAATAAACCCATCCCTTTTAACAAATCTCCCAAAAGCTCCAAAAAATGCCCAGCCCTCCTAGGTTCAACATCCTTACGGCGTACAACATTGTTCCAGTCTCCCGACAATGGTCACTGCCGAAGCGAACGCAAATGCTACACTAAAACCTCCCATATAAACCTGTTCTTTACATGGATATCCCCCTCTGCAGGACCATAAACACATATAAAATCCACCCAAACCCTGCCCCATAGCCTTGACCACCCTCCCCTCGCCACCAACTTCACTATGCTGCACAACAAAGAGGCTGGTTTCCTTTATCAAAAGCGCCACCCCTCCTTTTAGACGTGAGGAGCATGCCATGTGCACAATATATCCCTTAATCTGTAATTCACCTTCTCGTTTAAAATTATATTCTTGAATAAAAACAACATCAGACATGTACCTTACCAAAAATTCACAAAAACCTGCACACTTTCTCACAGACCATAATCCATTTACATTGATTGTTAAGCATTTAAAGTGTACAATAGGGGTTTTCCTTTGGACACTTTCACTCCCTTGCCCCCTGGCGCTTCACACCCCCTTGTTCCCTTAAAACCTCCTTATGCGCCCTAGGGTCCTGGCCCTTGGGACCCCCAGGGCCCTGGACAGCCACATCAACCCAGGTCTTTTTGTTGTCAGACCCAGCGTCAACACATCCTCCGGGTCTGACAACACTGTTGCCCGCTTCCTCGATCCACAGTCCACCTGCATGGATTCCTCCTTAGACTCTTCCTGGTGTTTATCTACCTCCACTGTGTGATTCTGCAAAGTCACTGCACCACCGGCGGGCGACACACCCTCATCCACAGCTGCAGCATCCACAGCAGATCCGAGAGCCAAAGCAAGGCCCTCCACAGCACACTCCCCCTGGGCACTCAGCAGTTCGTCCATCACTGACTTGAGTGACACCCCCACATCGCTGCTGTCTTTCTCCACCTCTTCTCCACCAGCCACAGACTGTAATTCCTTCACCTGTGAACCCCCCAGGAGGGTGACACATCCTGATTCTTGCGTGTCCGCCCTATCAACCTCTTCACTCCAAGCATTCCCAGGGGTAAGCACCGAAGCAGTAGGCTGTGGCTTGTCCACGGCATCTGTTGTGGAATCCTGGTGCCGATCACCTTCCGAGGGGCTCCGCCATCCCACACATTGCACTACAATGTGGTCAAAAGCCCCACATAGCCAACATGTGCTCCTTTGTCCCGCATACGTAACCTTCACCTGAGTACGGAAGTCTTCCAGGACAATGTATGATGGTATTGGGTGGTGCAGAGACATTTTCAAAGTGAATGTTCCTTCCAAAAGGCCGGCATACAGTCCTTCACTCCACCGACCCACCATGGCCAGATGAATAGTACCATATTTCTCAAACAGCATGCAGGTCTGCCTCATCTGCCTTGAATAGTACATTCCGAATTTTAACCCACGTGTAAAATCTGCACACATCATGGAGCCACACAGACACTCTAGGGTTAACAGGGAGTCATTCATCCTGGTACTGGGCTACCATATTTTCATAAAAACTGGCATGACGGAATTTTACAAAAATCCAGATAGCCCCATTCAGCGCCATACCATACAAGTCGTTGTTGTCGATACCATAGTTGTCTCGTAGAATCGCTGGCAGCATCAGAGAAGCAGTAGGTCCGGAAATGGTCCCGCGAACCAGCTCTAAGCACACAGTGTTTACCTCTTGTCTGCTAGACATCGCCATTTTGCTAGTACCAACTACCACCAGTGGCCGGTAGAGGCAGGCGCAGCTCACGTCCTCTCGACCCAAGGGTTGAGAGACGAATGGAGACAGAGGGTTGGCTTTCCTGGGGCTATGATGGAGGACATTGTTAGCCGGCTTGACAACATCATGCATGGCAATGGGATCAATCTTATTATCTGCCTCAGTGCTGGAGGCAATGATGTAGGCAAGCGTAAAAGTGAGGATTTAGTTAGACGGTATAAGGCAGCAATAGACATTATTAGGAAGAAGGGAGGGAGCCCTGTTATATGTTGCATTTTACCAAGACGGGGTGTTGGAAACGAATGGCTGTCCAGAGCGATTGGTATAAATTACTGGCTGGACAAACACTGTAAGATAATGCAATACCATTCATTGACAACTGGGACCACTTATATTGCCGAAATGACATGATGGGATGGGGTTCACTTATCTAGGGCAGGTGTGGGTTTTCTCGCTAGCTCAGTTGAGGATGTTGTTAGGGATTTAAACTAGGATTAGTTAGAGGTATGGGTTTAGTAATGGAAAATAATGAATGTCAAAATGTTGATTTAGGCATTGATATCATAAATCTTAACAATAACAGTCATCGAGTAATACAAGGTAATGATAGTAACAGAAATTGTGTAAAACAAAACCTGAATAGGAAAAAGATTCACAAGAAAAAACAAATGTATTTTATAATTGTCGAAGTGCCAGAAATAAAATTAATGAATTATGTTTGGTAGCATGTGTTTGGAACTTTGATGTCATTGCAATAACTGAAACATGGTATGATTTAAAGAGTCGGGATATGATTGCTGAGTGTCATAATCAAGTGGTTAAGTTGTTCCATGTAGATAGCTATAACAGGAAAGGGGATGGAGTTGCATTATATGTACGAGAAAATATAAATTGTTGCATAAAAACATGTATAAAAATAGATGGATCAGTAACAGAATCTGTTTGGGTAGAGTTTCTAGAAGATCAAGAAAAACTGATTCTAGGTGTAATATACCGACCTCCAGGCTTGGATCACGATAAAGGGAGACTTCTTAGGGACGAAATTGTTAGGGCTTCTAGACACAACAACACAGTGATAATAGGGAAGTTTAACTTTAATCAAATAGACTGGACTTCTTTGACCGGTAATCTGGAGTCCAGTGACTTTATGGAAGTAGTTCAGGAGTGTTTTCTAAAGCAGTGTGTGATGGAGCCTACCAGAGGTAATAATTTGCTCAACCTAGTCTTGTCAAATAAAGAAACCCTCGTAAATAATCTAGAGATCACTGAAGAGCTTGGTGCAAGTGATCACAAATCCATTACTTTTAATATTGTTAAATTAGACACATATGCAACACTTGGGTATCTTTATTGTGGAAACGTTTCGCCACACAGTGGCTTCCTCAGTCCAATACAAAGAAGAAAGTAGTAATAAAAGGAGGAGTTTGAGGTAATCAGTCCCTCGGCCTGGAGTCGATGTGTTCAGTCCATCAATCTTGAAGTAAATACAATATAAGGCAAATAGAAGTTGCTTATATACTGTAGACAGGTGAGATGAAGCAGGAGGAGCGGGGTCATAGTAGTATCATCCACTAGTCGAAGTAAGTCCTTGTCCAAAGGTTTGGACAAATGTTGAAGAATCCCTTTGTATCAAGATCCCAGAAGTTGCTGTGTCAGACAGAGTAGAATGGTTCAGAGAATCCGACAAGCATTAGACACATATAACTTGGGACTTTTGGAAACTTGTGCCACAATGCTCTAGTCAAACAAGAAGAAGAGTAATAAAAGGAGGAGTTTGAGGTAATCGACTCCAGGCCGAGGACTGATACCTCAAGCTCCCTTTCCTTTCTTCTTGTATGACGAGCTACCACTGTATGCAACAGTTTCACAATAAGATACCCAAGTGTTGCATAGTGTCTAGATTAACTAAACTTGTCGTTCTCTGAACCATTCATCTACTTTTAATATTACCTGGGAGTACGAGAATAAGGATAATACGGTAAAAGTCCTGGATTTTCGTTCTGCCGATTATATTGGACTTAGGGAACACCTGTCTAATCTCGATTGGGGTAATCTAGCTAATGATATTATTGACGATGATCATACGATTACGAAGGGATCTGTGTTTATGATTTTTTTCTTAATAATGTACGTGCTCAGAGTATATATATTCCCCAAAGAGAAATTTGATCAAACAATAACGATCCCAAATGGGTTAACAGGAGGCTAAAGCATCTATTAGGAGAAAAAAAGGGGAATTTATAGGCGCATCAAAAGAATAGAGGTTAACCTTATTGACCAATATGTTCAGTTTAAAAGAGAAGTAAAAAAGGACATTAGAAAGGCTAAACATGACTATGAAATTAGAGTTGCTAATGAATCAAAGACTAATCCAAAAGGGTTTTTTCAAGTGTATAGGACGAAGGTGAGGGAAAAAGTAGATCCTCTGAACATAAAAACATAAGAGTGGAAAAACACTGGAGAAGGCCTACTGGCCCATACAAGGCAGGTCCTTATCAAAACCACCCCTACCCAAAGCTACCCAAGAATTTACTCTCGTTCCACGACACCAATCAAACCCGGCCCCTCCCACTCATATGTTTGTCCAATCTCTTTTTAAAGCTACCCAAGGTCCTTGCCTCGATAACCCTACTCGGAAGATTGTTCCACGCATCCACAACTCTGTTCGAAAACCAGTACTTACCTATGTCTTTTCTAAATCTAAATTTATCCAATTTAAATCTTACGAATCAATATATTGACATTAAGAGGGACGTTAAAAAGGGGATAAGAAAAGCTAAGCGGGACTACGAAATTAAAGTTGCTAGGGATTCGAAAACTAACCCAAAAAGTTTTTTCCAGGTGTATAGAACAAAAGTGGTGGACCTGACTTAACTCAGTGGTGGACCTGACTTAACAGTGGTGGACCTGACTTAACTCAGTGGTGGACCTGACTTAACTCAGTGAAGACGTGTCTTGTGTGCTCTCTGTCAATCTGAAGAAGATGTCCTCTGGAAAATAAACAATACAGAAACGCAAGACTCATCGCCAGAGAAGACAAACGCAATACCGAAGAATCCTAGAATCATCACTCATCTGTATATCCAACAACTTAAAACCAAAACAACGGCTTCTACAACATAGCTGAACCTATTGCCAAGAAACTTCTTCAACGTTTACCCCACCAGAACCAAGAATGGACACCAGGTCCTTTAAGTCACACTATGTTTTTAACTATCACACTACTTTTAAGACTCACATGCAGCTTTCCACCTGACCCAGCATTCTCCACCTGACTGCCCCCATATATATCTCCATGTTTCTCATTTTGAGATCTGTCTGTGACTGATAAAACACGCGGGGCGAAACGTTGTCAATAAAGGGTCAATTTTACTGCTTATGTGTTTATTTATGACTTTGCTTGATAGAGTACCGCACAAGAGACTGTTAAAGAAAGTGGCAGCTCATGGCATTGGGGGGAAAAGTGCTGTCATGGACCGGTCGGCTCACCAATAGGAAGCAGAGATTTTGCATAAATGGGGTTAAACCGAAGGGGGGACTTGTAACAAGTGGTGTTCCACGGGGGATCAGTCTTGGCCCAGTTATTTATAATATATCAATGACCTTGATGAGGTACTAGTGATATGAGCAAATTCGCCGACGACACGAAAAAAAGGTAGGATAATTGATTCAAACATAGATGTTAGAACTTCGGAAGATTTAGACAAACTTAATTCGTGGTCAGAAATGTGGCAGTGCGTTAAATGTAGATAAATGCAAGGTTCTGAAGCTCGGGGTGTCCATCCCCAAGCACTTATAAGTTAAAAAACGTAGAACTTAGCCTACAGTTGCGAGAAGGATTTGGGGGGTGATGGAACAAAACCTTAAACCAAGCGCAATGCCAAAGCGACGTAATAAGGCAAATAGATTACTGGGATTTATATCAAAAGTGTTAGAAACAGAAGCCCAAAAGGTTATTTCGCTTTATACATCTAGTGGCCTCACCTAGATTACGAGCTCAGTTCTGGTCTCCTTTACAGAAGGGCATAAATTCGTTAAAAAATTCAGCGGAATATTTAAAAGCATTAGAAATCTTCCTAAAAGAAAGATTGAAGACCCTAAATTACATTCACTTGTAAGACGTAGAATGAGGGGGGAAAGACGAGGTATCCCAAATGGAAAATGGGTTAAAAAAGGGGGAAAAAATAAGGTCTTGGGGATATTTTCCCAAAAGAAACCCAATAATGGATTCAAGTTAGATAAGTTTTGATTTGAAAGGATATGGGGAAAAAATTGGTTTGGGAAAAAGGGTGTTGATGAGGGAAAGTCTGCCTAGTAGGGGTTTTTGAAGCTAGGGCCTTGGGGAGTTTCAAATTTAGGTTGGATAAATTCATGAGTGAGAGGGGGTTTGGGTTTGGTGGGACTCCCCTGAGTGGGTAGAATTGTTTTTTTTCCGAAAATTTTAAAAAATTTTTGTTAGTGGGATGGATTGTGAAGGACCTGCCTAGTAGGGGCCAACAGGCCTGCTGATGTTCCTCCTTTCTTATGTTCTTATGTTCTTATAAGATAGGGCCCCAAAAATAAAGGGGATCTTCGAAAAGAGAAAAAATGTGTCTATTTTTAATAATTATTTTTCTCGGTTTTTCCCCAGGAAGACACTAATAATATCCCCAAAAATTAGGTTTTTAGTGGGCCTGAAGAAAATAATTTTGTAGTATCACAGTCACTAGCGAAATGGTTATAAACAAAAACCGTTTGAAGCAAAAAAAATCGCCAGGCCCTGATGAGCTTTTTAAGGGTTCTTAAGGGAAACAAAAAATTTAACTCTGTGAACCCTTTAAATAAATTTTTAACCTATCTCTTCAAACAGGTGTAGTGTCTGATACGTGGAAGATGGCTAAAATTCCCCATTTTTTAAAAAGGGGACAAGTCGTTTCCATTAAAATTTCCCCCAATAAGTCTAACTTAATTTAGGCAAAATTAAGCATTATAGCTGATAACATAAGAAGCCATCTCGATAGGCATAATTTAAGAACATAAAAACATAAAAAAGGGAAATGA
>WNWK01027226.1:0-26513 GCA_009830355.1 Cherax destructor
TTGGACTGTAAGAAGGCGTTTGACACAGTTCCACACAAGAGATTGGTGCAGAAGCTGGAGGACCAGGCAGGGATAACAGGGAAAGGCACTACAATGGATCAGGGAATACCTGTCAGGAAGACAGCAGCGAGTCATAGTACGTGGCGAGGTGTCAGAGTGGGCGCCGGTGATGAGTGGGGTTTCACAGGGGTCAGTCCTAGGACCGGTGCTGTTTCTGGTATTTGTGAACGACATGACGGAAAGAATAGACTCCGAAGTGTCCCTGTTTGCAGATGAAGAATTCAATCGGACGAAGACCAGGCAGAACTACAAAGGGACCTGGACAGGCTGAAAGCCTGGTCCAGCAATTGGCTCCTGGAGTTCAACCCCACCACGTGCAAAGTCATGAAGATTTGGGAAGGACAAAGAAGACCACAGATGGTGTACAGTCTAGGGGGCCAGAGACTACAAACCTCAATCAAGGAAAAAGATCTTGGGGTGAGTATAACACCAGGCACATCTCCTGAGGCACACATCAACCAAATAACTGCTGCAGCATACGGGCGCCTAGCAAACCTAAGAACAGCATTCTGACATCTTAATAAATAATCGTTCAGGACCCTGTACACTGTGTACATTAGGCCCATACTGGAGTATGCAGCACCAGTTTGGAACCCACATCTAGGCAAGCACGTAAAGAAGCTACAGAACGTGCAAAGGTTTGCAACAAAACTAGTCCCCTAGCTAAGGGGTATGTCCTACGAGGAGAGGTTAAGGGAAATCGACCTGACGACACTGGAGGACAGGAGAGATAGGGAGGACATGATAACAACATATAAGATACTGAGAGGAATTAACAAAGTGGACAAAGACAGAATGTTCCAGAGATGGGACACAGCAACAAGGGGACACAGTTGGAAGTTGAAGACTCAGATGAATCACAGGGATGTTAGGAAGTATTTTTTTAGTCACAGAGTGGTCGGGAAGTGGAATAGTTTGGGAAGCGATGTAGTGGAGGCAGGTTCCAAACATAGCTTTAAGAAGAGGTATGATAAAGCTCATGGCGCAGGGAGAGTGACCCAGTAGCGGCCAGTGAAGAGGCGGGGCCAGGAGCTATGAATCGACTCCTGCAACTACAACTAGGTAAGTACAATTAGGTGAGTACACACACACACACACACACGAGTCAAAGGGATGTTAGGAAGTATTTCTTCAGTCATAGAGTTGTCAGGAAGTGGAATAGTCTAGCAAGTGATGTGGTGGAGGCAGGAACCATACATAGCTTTAAGACGATGTATGATAAGCTCATGGAGCAGGAAGAGAGAGGACCTAGTAGCGGTCAGTGAAGAGGCGGGGCCAGGGGCTAAGTCTCGACCCCTGCAACCACAATTAGGTGAATTAGGTGAGTACACATACACACACAAAAGGAAAAAGCTGAGAAAGAAAAATGACAGACCATTTTAGGGATATGGGACAAACTAAGTTAAAAAATAAAGTGGACTGTAGATGGTAACTTAGCTTGAAAGACAGCTCCCGGCCTCGCAGCCGCCTCCAAGGACATGTCTTGATAAGCTGTCATATACACTCCCTAAGAGCTCTGTGAAAAAGTAAAATAAATGTGAGAATGAGAATAATTGTCCCTAAAGAGTGTATTTCAATATACATTCAGTAACTGAATACTGAACAGTGCCTTAAGTACTCATTTTTTGGGGCTGGATGACCCGCCCATTACTGCCGTCTATAGGACGATTTCAAACCCCTTGTGACTACAAGAACTGTGCAGTTCCCCTGTATAACAAGATGGTTTAAAACCTACCTTGCCCTTGTAAGGTGAGCATCATTCTACAGAAATGGATGACTTGATAGAAGTTGAAGTGTCCTTAAGAATGTCCACATCTTCCACTCAGTCTAGAAATTCGCAACACTCGCACTGATACACTACATTCCCAAGATTTGTATATTTGTTTATCTCACAGTAATGTCATAAGAAGCTGTGCACACTTCTTTTTAATATTTATATCGTGAGAATGGTGATTGACCGTGTGGTTGAGGATGCACTGTTAGTTCCTTTGTTAAAGCTCAATACACTCACAACATGCTCCTCAGTCAGTGGTTAATATCATCTGCCCCGCGTCCCCCTCCGCCACTTTGATGCTGCCCCAGCTGCTGATCTCAGCAGTTTTCCCTGCCTTTCCAAACTGCACCAATTAGCAATGCAGGATGTTTACTTCCTCGTTGTGTGGGCATAGATAACAATTCATGCTAGCCTCAAATTGCACATAGTGATTGCAAGGTTTCCTTACTTTTCCAGCTATTTGTAAGAGATTAATTTCCTTTCATTAACCTACATGATGGTTGCAACACTGGTTTCTTGCAAGGAAGTGGCGTGTCTATGACACGCAATGGTCATATGCTTCCAGTTAAAGTACTGATGCGGAAAGGGTAAGACGCAATTGACCTTTCTGAGATGGCCATTCCTCAGGGCTGAAAGGGGCTGAAAAGGGCTGAAAGGGGCTGATACCCCCCTCTCTGGAGAAAATTTCTCCACAGACCACTGTACACAGGGACATCAGCTAGAGAAGAGATTGAAGAAAGGAACACTGCAATGGAGGCAACTAAATTGTCTCAGGGGATGCAAAGGAAAATGCAGTAGGAAGACGAAAGGAAAAGGTCAGTTTTTGCTTATGGGCTCCAGGAAGTTGAAGGGAAAACTTATAAAGCAAGAAGACAGGAGGAGAAAAAAGCGACAGAAAGTATCATAAAAGCAACATGAAGGACGACACACCCAGTTGACAAATTTTCTGAGAATAGAGTGATTTGCAAGAGGAAAAAAACGGCCAGTCAAAGTGATGTTCAAAGCAGAATCAGCTTGAAACAGGATCCTGCAGGAGAAAGCATGACTAAGTGACATACCGAAGTACCAGAGAGTGTACCTCGACCACAACAGAACACAATAAAAAAGGCAGAAACTGAAAAAGAGGGTACAAAGACGCAAGGAGGAATGAGAGGTAAAGACGGAGATTAGCAGGAGAACCCATACTCAGGAGGAAGAGCAAATTACAACCTCCCTCAGAACCACCCACAGGAGGCCCTCAACCACGACAACCCAATGCAACCAAACAATCTAACCCAAAACTCACACACTGTACTATCTGCCCCTACCCCCTCATCACAAACTCCACCCCTACAGCAACCCCCCATAGTTTCCTGCCAGGTCTCTCATTCCCCCAATCCCAACGTTCTCCCCAGACCACATTTTTAGAAAATAAGTTGAAGGTTTGGTATACGAATGTGGATGGAATAACAAAGAAATGTAAGGAGTGGCATGAAAGAATCAAGGAGACATCCCCAAACATCATAGCAGTCACAGAAATGAAACTCACCAGGATGATAACAGACACAATCTTCCCAACCGGATATAAGATCCTGAGGGAAGATAGAGGGAGCAGAGGGGAAATAGGATTAGTTGCACTGCTCATTAAAAACCGATGGGGATTTGAGGAAATGGAAGGAATGGACGAAATGGGCGAAAAGGACTACATAGTAGGTACAATTCAGTCTGGAGGACATAAGGTAGTCATTGCAGTTCTGTAAAACCCACCATAGAACTGCAGGAGGCCAAGAGAAGAATGTGAAGAGTGCAACAGAGCAATGGTGGACACACTAGCTGAAGTGGCCAGAAGATCTCACACAGATAGAGCAAAGTTACTAGTTAGGGGCGATTTCAATCACAAGGAGATTGATTGGGAAAACCTGGAGCAACATGGGGGTCCCCGAAACATGAAGAGCCAAGATGATGGATGTGGTACTAGAAAACTTCATACATCAACATGTTAGGGACACAACCTGAGAGAGAGGGGAGGATGAACCAGCAAGACTGGACCTCGTGTTCACCCTGAGTGGCTTGCACATTGAGGATGTCACATATGAAAAGTCCTTTGGAGCTAGTGATCACATCTCCCTCGGCATGGCTGACACGGCAGGGCGTGTGGCGAGCTAGCTGCGAGATTTTCAAGGATAGCTCCTGATCAAAGCGGCTGACCAGGTCACAACTGAACAGGACTCAGTGTGAATGCTCTGTGAAGATTCCAGAGCAGCGAGAGGACATCCCAGTGCATCGTTTCAGCGTAAATAGTGGAAGTGTTGTGCAGTTTATGAGGCTTGGGTGTTGTGCTGAGTGTCCAGGTCAGGACCAGTCAGTGCCTCCTCCCCACTCCGCGGGGAAGAGGGGGCGGGGGTGTGTGGGTGAAGATGAAGGGAACACTGGTTTTGGGGAGTCACATGCTCATATCTTTCAAGATGTGCATGGGAAACAAATAAATGTTGTGTTTGTTGTAGGCAGGACAGTGTGAACAAGAGTGCACAATCAGTGTGTAGGGAAGTGCCCCTCACCCCCCTCCCAGGGCTGCCCGATGTGTAGTAAACAGTGACCCTATCATAACCCCTCACCCCTGTGCCTCAACCATTCAACTCCCCTGCCTCACCCACCCAACTCCCAGCGCCACCCCAACTGTAGAGGGTACTTTTTCCCTCCAGCCCACGATGTCAGGGATGGCACAGGGTGTGCCAGGCTCACAGGAACTTCCGCTGCAGGGACAGCCTTGGAGTTCGACCATGAGGCAGCTGTCAGGTGTGCCACAGGCAGTGTTCACTCAGTTCCTCAAGCTTCAACATCTGTGCAAACGATGAATGTCTGGGCACCCGGAGGGCTCCAGGTGGGAACAACCAACAGCCCCTCCCAGCAGACAGAGAGGGCCTAGGATCTGCAATCAAATTGGCATCCACCAGGACGTTGACACGTCCCCAAGGGCAGCTCTCCCTCGGGCTGCTAGCGGAATCACTGACCTCTTGGACTTCTTGGGGAAGGTCGATGGTGCTCCTGCAAGCAGCAGATCCTAGCGCAACCTGCTGCTGTTTGCAATGGCTGTCTGGCTGTCCTGCCGAAGAGGGACAGGCACTTAGCAACATCTGTTGTTGGGACAATGGATGCATTCCCTAGAATGTTTGTTAATTGCTCATTACTCTGTAATTTGTTCATGATTGTAACCATGTATGGACGTGTTTATGATTCATTACCTTTGTAACTTGCCATGATTGTGACCAGATCTACCTGGAGCTTATTACTTTTGTAACTTGTCATGATTGTAACCAGATCTAGTTCATTACCTTTGTAACTTGTCATGAGTGTGACCAGCTCTACCTGGAGCTCATTACCTTTGTAATTTGGTCATAACTGTGACCAGATCTAGTTCATTACTGCTGTAACTTGTTCAGCTATCAAAACTTTGGAGTCCAGTCCCTGGACCAATTATGTAACTCTGTAATCTTTTGACTATCACCCACAGGATATGTATGGGGTGCATAATAAAGATATTGATCTAACTAGCTAAACTAGTGATCACATGGTTTTGAGCTTTGAATACATAGTTGAGTTACAAATGGAAAGGGTAACAGGAGTAGGATGGGAAAAGCCAAACTATAAAAGGGTGGACTACACAGGCATGAGGAACTTCCTGCAGGTGGTTCAGTGGGAAAGAGAATTGGTAGGAAAGTCGGTAAACGAAATGATGTACTATGTAACAACAAAAGCAAGGAGGCAGAGGAAAGGTTTGTTCCCAAGAGCAACAGAAATAATGGGAAGACCAGAACGAGCCCTTGGTTTACCCAAAGGTGTAGGGAAGCAAAAACTAAGTGCACTAGAGAATGGAAAAAGTACAGAAGACAAAGGACCCAGAAAAATAAAGAGATTAATCGAAGAGCCAGAAACGAGATATAGCAATTTTCTATATCAAACGAACGTGATCTCACCAACTTCCTTAGACAAGCTGACATTACCATCACTGATTAGCCTATTGTCCTCAACACATAATATACGTGTGCTGTATTAGTGTATGTTACTACTACTTTGTGAAATTTTTGTACTAACGTTACTAGCTAGTACCAACTACCTCATACACAATGTACTTCTTTTTTAGTGCTATTACTTGCTTAAACTTTATAATATAAATCAAATCTTGCTTCTAAGTTAATTTTATATCATATTTACTATATGTCCATTTAATTTAATCCCCATTTGTATATTCTCTTGAAATAGTTCCCAACAAATCATTACCTAGTACTGCCTTTCATCCAATAACTCCTTTACTTGAAGCTTTAAAAGATAATTAAGGTGCTAATTCTGGTGCTAAAGTGTTTTACTCTTTTTGTTTACTATTATATTCCCTAAAATGTTAACTCTCATTGTTTACTATTATATTCCCTAGTTTTCATTAAAAAAAAAAAATCTAACTGCCACAGTTCTTATATTAATTTTTATTATAATAATTAAGGTGCTAACTCAGGTACTAATTTACTTTACTTTCATTGTTTGCTATTATTTTCCCTAGCTCCTTTATTCCCAGCTTTAGTAAAACTACCATAGTTCAATTAATTGCATTTGTATAAATTGACTAAGGTACAAATTCACGTGCCAAGAACTCTGTCAAATATCTTATATCTCTGTAAACAATTATTAAAAATTTGTAATAATCCAATAGTTACTAAGAATTTAATCTAGTACCATATTATTAAGTTTAGTATTATCTATTCTTCTCAGGTCTAGTTATAGAATCACATCAAATCTTATGATTACAGGAATTGATCCTGATATCAACCTATTATTAAATGACTTACATGATTTCAACAGCAACTGCAACTATTACACAGCAGATCAAACAATAACATAACTATCTTCAATTACAATGTTAGATCTTTGAGCAAACATTATGATGACCTCACAGCACTACTCCAATCCCTCCAGACCAATATGTCAATCATCACACTCACTGAGACCTGGCTAAAGCCTGATACTACAGATGTCTATACCATCCCAGGTTACACAGCCATTCACAACTGTAGGAGAGATCAGCGAGGGGGTGGAATAGCTATATATTACTCAGATCAACTTGAATGTATCAATAACTCTTGCATAAGGGATGAGCATGGAGAATATATTATAGCTAAATTCAAATCAAAAGACCTGCAAAAACCCCTCACAGTGATAAACATCTGCAGATTACCACAGTCAAACATTCACCATTTTAGTGAAAAACTAGGTAACCTGATAACTGATGCACACATGAACAAAGACCATTTGCTGCTCACAGGAGATTTCAATATAAATCTCCTACATGACCAGGACCCACAAGTAACAGAATTCACAAACACTATAGGCAACTGCTTGTTACTACCAACAATATCAAAACCTACAAGAATCTCCGAGACTAGTACCTCATTACTAGACTACATCTGGACTAATACTATATTCCCTCTAAAATCAGGCATAATCACAGACAACACCACAGACCACTATCCGACCTTTCTCATAACTAACCTTGGTAAATTGCCCCTAGATATTACAAAAGTTACCTTCAGACTACATAACGAGTCAGCTGTAAATAACTTTATAACAGCTATGATTAACATGGACTGGCATAATGAGTTAGAAACATATTCAGATACTAATGAATGCATCAAGAATTTCCTTAACAAAACCCACCACCTCTATAACAAATATTGCCCTAAAAAAACTAAACAGATCACAGCTAAGAGACTTAACAATCCCTGGCTAACACCCAGCATCCTTAAATCCATTAACAAAAGGCACCAATATGAAAAACAATACAGAAGGGGTCTAATAACCAGAGAACAATCCAAACACTACTCATCAATCCTTACCAGCCTGATAAGAAGATCAAAAAAAATTGTATTATGAGAACAGACTCCAAAACATAAAAGGTGATATGAAAAAGACCTGGAAGACCCTATCTGCAATTCTAGGAAATAATAAGATAGCGAAAAACAACACCATCAAATTATCAAAAGCAGATGAACCCCTACTCTCACCTACTGAGACAGCAAACAGACTTAATGTTTTCTTCTCCACCATAGGAAAGAATCTAGCGAGTAAAATCCCAAGCTCAAACACCCGTCCAGCAGACTACCTCACAAACACCTACCCTAATACGCTATTCCTAGCTCCTACCAACCCAATTGAAGTCTGGCTCATAATCAACACCCTTAAAAACAAGGCAGGAGACATAAACAGCTTACCAACTTTTATGTACAAAAAAGCTTCATAGGTACTGTCACCAATTATAGCAACACTATTCAATAAATCCATTGAAGCCTCTACCTTTCCATCAATTCTCAAAATAGCTAGGGTCACCCCGATCCACAAAGGAGGTGATCAAACAGACCTGAATAATTATAGACCAATTTCTAATTTACCATTGCTTTCTAAAATCTTCGAAAAATTAATTCATAGACAAATCTATTCCTACCTCGTCTCACACAATGTACTCAACCCCTGTCAATTTGGATTCAGGACAAACAAGAGCACAAACGATGCTATTATGCACATGTTGGAGTTAATATATACCGCACTTGAAAAGAAAGAAGTCCCACTGGGAGTCTTCATTGATCTACGCAAAGCTTTTGATACAGTCGACCATGATTTACTGCTCACAAAATTAGCACATTATGGTATAAGGGGGCACCCACTCAACTACCTAAAGTCATACCTCACCAACAGAAGCCAATACGTGTACACAAATGGAGCGAACTCTTCCACACAACAAATTACAGTCGGAGTCCCTCAAGGAAGTGTCCTGGGGCCACTCCTATTCCTCATTTACATAAATGACCTACCGAATGCATCACAACTACTCAAACCCATTTTATTTGCAGATGACACAACATTTGTCTTCTCTCACCCAAATCCAGTTATACTGGCCAACACTGTTAATGCCGAATTACAGAAAATATCAACATGGATGACGACTAACAAGCTTACTCTCAATACTGACAAGACCTACTTCATACAGTTTGGAAGCAAAGCCACAAATGTTCCACTTAACATAACACTCAATGGTTCACCCATCACAAGACTCACAGAGGGAAAATTCCTAGGAATCCACCTTGACAGTAACCTTAAATTCCAAACACACATATAACAAATTTCCAAGAAAATCTCGAAGACAGTAGGCATATTATCAAAGATACGCTATTATGTACCACAATCAGCTCTCCTTGCACTATATCATTCACTTATCTACCCGTATCTCACCTATGGAATCTGTGCATGGGGATCAACAACATTAAATCACCTTAGACCACTCATAACACAACAAAAGGCCGCAGTCAGAATGATAACAAATTCCCACTCTAGACAGCATACTCCACCAATATTCAAAAGTCTAAAACTACTCACCATAAAGAACATTCATACTTACTCTTGTGCCTACTACATATATAAAACTTTACACTCTAATATAAACCCTCCGCTCAAAATTCTCCTCACCAACTTTAATAGGACCCATGACCACAACACAAGACACAGATCACTTTGATATACCCCGTGTTCATATCAACCTATGTAAAAATTCTATGCACATAAAGGGCCCCAGAATCTGGAATTCATTACCAGTAAATATTAAGATAATCTTGTCTGAAAATCAATTTAAGACTCAACTCAAAAACCACCTACTCACCCAAAACTAAATGATCATACTATAAACTACTTTGAAAAATGCTCATTATTACTTTCCTATATGATAATCTCAATTTTTAATAATATGTTACTATTATGTTACCCCCTACTCAATCAAAACTAAATACTCATATTATAAGTTAATGTAAAAAATGCTCAATGTTATTTTCCTTAAGATAATCTCAATTCCATATTACCATTCGAGAATCTAAACACCTGTAACAATCTAATATCATTATATAATAATTTAAACAGTACAATTTCATCATATTGTAATTTTGAAAACAATTTTTAACTAGAATAAACTCAATAAATTTCTGTAATATTAAGTACATAGTCTTTAAGTTACTAGATTAAGCTGTCCCTAATGCCATGGCATGTCAGTGGCTCTCCTTGCACTCAATTTACATTGTAATCACCAATACCTATGTAATCTGCAATCTGCAAAGAAATAAAATTTACTTTACTTTACTTTACTTACACAGATACGGAGGGAGACCCAGCGAAAGTATGAAAACAACATAGCATCAAAAGTTAAGTCTGACCCAAAGCTGTTGGACTAGTAGGACCAGTCCTGTTTTTGGTATATGTGATGGAAGGGATAGACTCAGAAGTGTCCTTGTTTGCAGATGATGTGAAGTTAATGAGGAGAATTAAATCGGATGAGGATCAGGCAGGACTACAAAGAGACCTGGACAGGCTGGAAGCTTGGTCCAGCAACTGGCTCCTCGAATTTTACTCCTCAAATGCAAAGTCATGAAGATCGGGTAAGGGCAAAGAAGACCGCAGACAGAGTATAGGCTAGGTGGCCAAAGACTGCAAGCCTCACACAAGGAAAAGAATCTTGGGGTGAAAATAATACCGAGTACATCTCCTGAGGCACATGTCAACAAAATAACTGCTGCAGCATATGAGCGTCTGGCAAACCTAAGAGTAGTGTTTCAACACTTGAGTAAAGAATCGTTCAAGACACTGTACACTGTGTACATTAGGCCCATATTGGAGTATGCAGCACCGGTATGGAACACGCATCTGGTCAAACACGTCAAGAAATTAGTGAAACTGCAAAGGTTTGCAACAAGACTAGTCCCGGAAATAAAGGGTATGTCCTACAAGGAGAGGTTAAAAAAACAAACCTGACAACACTGGAGGACAGGAGGGATAGAGGGAACATGATAACGACATAAAACACTGAGTCACACGAATGTTAGGAAGTATTTCTTCAATCATAGAGTTGTCAGGAAGGGGAGCAATCTAGAGAGCGATGTAGTGGAGGCAGGATCAATGCATAACTTTAAGAGGTTCGATAAGGCTCATGGAGCAGCGAGAGAGTGAACCTTGTAGTGACCTACGAAGAGACGAAGACAGGAGCTGTGCCTCGACCCCTGCAATCATAAATAGGTGAATACAAATAGGTGTGTACACACACACACAGGTTCCTGGATGTCTTTGAGGCTCCTTAGATGAATCACCTGGCTACAACAAGTCTCCTATCATGCTTGTTGCGTAATAGTGATTGGAATACGTTGGCTCTAGACATTTAATTAGAAGTGCCTGGCCTCTTGGTAAGTTAAGATAAGATTTTTTTCGGATTTTTAATAACGGAGGGTTAGCCACCCAGGATAACCCAAGAAAGTCAGCGCGTCATCGAGAACTGTCTGTCTTATTTATATTGTAATCCTCCAATATTGTCCCCCAGAATGCAACCCACACCAGTCGAGTAACACCCAAGTACCTACTTTCTTGCTAGGTGAACGGGAGAGCAGGTGTAAGGAAACACCCGATGTTTCCACCCAGCAGGGAATTGAACCCTAGACTCTCAGTGTGTGAGGCGAGAGCGTTGCCTACAAGGCCATGAGATATAAATACCGCAATAGACTTTGGGACAATAACCAGATAGAGAAAGCAATCTTACAATTTCACGATGCGAAGTCAGCGCATAATAAAAAAAGAAAGTTTCTAAGATTATGAGAAGTTATGCGGGAGGGAGTGAGGTGTAGTGTTAAGGGAGAGTGATAACCATCTCAGCGTGAGTGGCCGGCGGGGAGGGAGTGAGGTGTAGTGGGTAGGGAGAGTGATGACCATCTCGGCGTGGTGGCCGGCGGGGAGGGAGTGAGGTGTAGTGGGTAGGGAGAGTGATGACCATCTCAGCGTGAGTGGCCGGCGGGGAGGGAGTGAGGTGTAGTGGGTAGGGAGAGTGATGACCATCTCAGCGTGAGTGGCCGGCGGGGAGGGAGTGAGTGTAGTGTGTAGGGAGAGTGATGACCATCTTGGCGTGAGTGGCCGGCGGGGAGGGAGTGAGTGTAGTGGGTAGGGAGAGTGATGACCATCTCAGCGTGAGTGGCTGGCGGGGAGGGAGTGAGTGTAGTGGGTAGGGAGAGTGATGACCATCTCAGCGTGAGTGGCCGGTGGGGAGGAGTGAGTGTAGTGGGTAGGAGAGTGATGACCATCTCAGCGTGAGTGGCCGGCGGGGAGGGAGTGAGTGTAGTGGGTAGGGAGAGTGATGACCATCTCAGCGTGAGTGGCCGGCGGGGAGGGAGTGAGTGTAGTGGGTAGGGAGAGTGATGACCATCTCAGCGTGAGTGGCCGGCGGGGAGGGAGTGAGTGTAGTGGGTAGGGAGAGTGATGACCATCTCAGCGTGAGTGGCCGGCGGGGAGGGAGGCTGTTGCCTTCACCCAAGATTATTTAATAATAACTATTTGTATGTTATCCACACGCTTCCTAACTAATGAAAGTAGTTAACACGAATCGTTATGTTATAGACGCACAGTCACGTTGTTTTATAGTACACATGTTATTTCAAAGCACCAAAAAAAATATTAGATGTTTGCTGTGAAGGCAAAACGTGAGTGATGATAGCTTAGGCCTGCCAGTGACTCACCTCACACACTGCTCTGCTTCAACACGCTCTTGTATGATGGACTTCGCTGATATTCACTTCCATGAAGGTACTGACCCACTTTTACTAGTAAGTTTATTCAGGTATACACAAATACAGTTACATAGATTATCATACATAGCAGCATATGTGTAGAGAACCCAGGATAACCCAAAAAAGTCAGACAAAGTGAATTATTTCTCTTGTTGTGTGTGCTGTAGGAAGTCTTATGTTACTAAACAGTTCTTTTCTGTCCAACCTTCGTAGTTAAGTAATAATATTATTTGTGAAGCACACCAATACATATCCTCTGTACCTCTCTCTCTCTCTCTCTTTCTCTTTCTCTCTCTCTCTGTCTCTCTCTCTCTCTCTCTGTCTCCCTCTGTCTCTGTCTGTCTGTCTCTCTCTGTGTCTCTCTCTGTCTCCCTCTGTCTGTGTCTTTGTCTGTCTGTCTGTCTGCTGTCTCTCTCTCTCTCTCTCTCTCTCTCTCTCTCTCTCTCTCTCTCTCTCTCTCCTCTCTCTCTCTCTCCTTCAATACCTCTATGATCAATATAAAGCTACCTGTCAAGATTACTGAGTCAGACTAAATTGTTTTATATGTCAGGAAACATGAGGGAGGACAGGGGGGGGAAAGTGTCGCCCAGGACGCTCGCTACTTCACTCACTCACTCACCAAACCCACACTAGACCCATACAAACTGTCATATACATTCAGCAGTTGGGGAAAGCCTGAAGTCAATGGATTGCTGATGCTTTCTCAGCGACTGTTTCAGAAGGATCAGCTGACAACGAGGCAACTAAGTTACAAAAATAGAAGTGGTACAGTGTTTTGATAGTCATAGCAGAACTGGTTGCAACTAGATGTAGAACCATTGGTGTACTCAGTTCTGTGAGAAGTGTAAGATAGAATCAGTACTAATTTAGTAAACGTAGTTGTAGTACACATCATCAATCCAGTTCCATCTTATTTTTTATACAGCTGCCATATCCCACCGAGGTAGGGTGACCTGAAAATGAAGAAACTGCAATATCCCCACCCTTCCTGCGAAGTGCAGGCACTGTACTTTCCACCTCTAGGACTCAAGTCCAGCTAACTGGTTTCCCTGAATCCTTATATAATTGGTACCTTGCTCGCACTCCAACAGCACGTCAACTCATAAAAACTTATTGCCTCCACTCGCTCCTATCTTACATGCCTACATAAGCCTGTTGGAAGTCCAAGCCCTTTGCATATAAAACCTTTATTCCTTCCCTCCAACCTTTCTTAGAATGACCCCCCTACCCCTTTTTCTGTCCACTAGATTTACACACCCTCCAGCCTGTTTTGCTCCATTCTCTCTAAATGTCCAAGCCACCTCAATAACCCCTCCTCAACCCTCTGGTGATATTTTTAGTAATCTCTAAACTACGAATACTCGGCATAATATTCTACTCACATCACACATTGCCCTCTATCAGACACGACATCTCCACTGCTTCCAGCTTCTTCTTCACTTCAACGTTTAAAACCCATGCTTCATACCAATATAAGAGTGATGGTACCAATATTTTCTGGTACATTCCTCTTTTTACCTCTATGGATAACGTTCTTTGTCTCCACAGGTTCCTCAATGCACCACACACCTCTTCTCCCTCGCCAGTTCTGTGGTTTACCTCATCTTTCATAGACAAATCTGCTGACAAATATCATTTGTCATTATGTATAATATACACGTAAATAATACACGATAGTTCTTGTCAACATATAGCCTCGATCTTCTGTTATCTTTCTTTCATATGTTCTCTCGTCTCGCTCTCTCGCTCTCTCTCTCTCTCTCTCTCTCTCTCTCTCTCTCTCTCTCTCTCTCTCTCTCTCTCTCTCTCTCTCTCTCTCTCTCTCTGTACTCATCTAATTGTACTCACCTAATTGTGGTTGCAGGGGTCGAGACTCAGCTCCTGGCCCCCGCCTCTTCGCTGTCCGCTACTGTCTCTGCTCTCCCTGCTCCATGAGCTTTATCATACCTCGTCTTAAAACTATGTATGGTTCCTGCCTCCACTATATCTTTCTGTAGACTATTCCACTTCCTGACTACTCTGTGGCTGAAGAAATGCTTCCTAACATCCCTTTGACTCATCTGAGTCTTCAGCTTCCAGTTGTGTCCCCTTGTTTCTGTGTTCCGTCTCTGGAACATCCTGTCACTGTCTACCTTGTCGATTCCCCGCAGTATTTTGTATGTCGTTATCATGTCTCCTCTGACCCTTCTTTCCTTCTGTATATGTATGTCTGTCTGTCTGTCTCTGTTTCTGTCTCTGTCTCTGTCTCTGTCTCTCTCTCTCTTCCTCTCTCTCTCTCACCCATGGTTCGCCTCCGTCTGTTTCTGAAGTTCGCGCAACAGGAAAGATAAAGGTAAAGTAGACAAGATTGGTCCGGAGTTACGCCACTGAGTCACTTCTCAGGTCGTTCACTAAACCGCTTGAATCAACCTTCCTGGGATGGCTGGCCCTCTCTCCCTCCCTCTGTTGATGTTTGTGCTCGAGGCGCACATAAACATCACAGCTTCACCAACGTATGCATGACTGTTGCCTAATATAAGAACTTACTTCAGGATCCCAACATGAAATTTTCATGCTTCTGTATACAATTTATGTCAGACCTGTCTTCGAATATTCAGCCCTGCTTGCAGCTGGCAACTAGTCCAGCATATGAAGATGTAGGGCAATATTAAGAAATTTCGTACCAGACTAAGTCCCAGAGATATGGGATGTAAACTATTAGGAAGGGATAGAAGTCTCATCATTACAAAAGCAAAGTGTCAGGGTATTGCGCCCCCAGAATTGGGCCTCAATGTATATATTGTATATTTCCATTTTCTATAATTTTATATTGCTGATATTCTCGATAATAGCTAAATCGTTAATATTTTGCTTTATACTATTATTGGACTTATTTGACCTATTTGACTTAGCTATATTTATTAGGTAGGATGTAATATTTTATATTGTGTTGGAGTGTGTCGTAACTGCCTTGGAGTTGGCAAACTACTGTTATGCTGCCGGCGTCTAGTTGCTGGGAGGAGTCAGTCGCTGAACACACCTGAGCTGGGTGGTTGTTCCTCTTCCCTCTCTCTCTCTGGCCTGCTGACCATCGTCGAGTCAACACCTCACTCTTATTTCTACTTGTTTTCTCGACATTAGACTCTGTTGGGTAGAGTATGCATTCGTTGGTGAGGCGAATCATACTTCTCAGAACTCTGTGTAACTCTGTTCACAGAGTATAGACTAGACAGTGATTTTCGACGTTGTTCTGGGTTGTGTGTCACATTGACACTCTGATAAAACTCAGGTCTCAAGCTATCGCTCTGGACCTACTTCGATAAGGCATCTGTGTTCCTGACGCTACGTGTTGCGTTGCCTGTTATATTGCTGTTCTGCAATTGGATTTTACTGACAATCAAGCTTTCTGATTGTCAGTTTTGAGGACTAGCTGATGAGCAGTTAGTCGATCACTGTTGTCTGAGTCTTGGTTACATGTTGCACTCATCACATTTATTCTTATTTGTAATTTTACTGGCAATCAAGCTGTTCATTGTCGATTGGGACTGCTGAGTATTTATCATAATGGTTGGGCGTCTTGTCAGCACAGACTTTTTAAAATTATTGTATATGAATGTACCTGATGGTTAGCTTTTAAAGCCTGACTTTTTGTTGAGCATTAAACTATTCTAATTAACCTCCTAATTGATATCTTAATTAATATCTTTATATTTGATTTACTTTGCTACCCTAGATTTTCTCACTTTGATAATAAACCTTTTAAACATATTTCGTTGGTTAGTACCCTATCAGTTGCAATCCTCTTAAGATATATAATATGTCGGATAACTGAACCAGGATACTGACTGTTGCAAAAGCCCAGTAACAGGCTGGATGCTAGAAGGGCTATCCTTTCTAGTGTTCACTAGAGATGTCTATTACTAATAGATATCGTGTCATTTTGTAACACAGGGAAAAAAGGATCACGACATTCTAGCTGCTGATGGGCAATAATCTGGTGGACAAAGATTATACATGTGAAAGATCAGAATAAAAGGGATTAAACACTCAGATGAGAGACAATTGTACAGTATGTAGGCTATTAAACGAGGAAAAACTTTTTATTTTCATATAAAATTAGATATATTAGGGTCCTAAGAAGAAATAACCAACTTCGCTAGTCGATGGAAGGACCAGGAGCTTTAGATTTATCCCTAAAATCATCACTGGATAAGTACAGACACACGATAAACATACGTCTCTTGCTCGCCTAGACACTTCATTACTATCTGCACAAGGTAACCTGAGACGGTAGGTTGTGTTCTGAGCCTCACTCAGTGAGTGTTACCTCTCTCGCTTACTGTGTTCTGAGCCTCACTCAGTGAGTGTTACCTCTCTCGCTTACTGTGTTCTGAGCCTCACTCAGTGAGTGTTACATCTCTCGCTTACTGTGTTCTGAGCCTCACTCAGTGAGTGTTACCTCTCTCGCTTACTGTGTTCTGAGCCTCACTCAGTGAGTGTTACCTCTCTCGCTTACTGTGTTCTGAGCCTCACTCAGTGAGTGTTACATCTCTCGCTTACTGTGTTCTGAGCCTCACTCAGTGAGTGTTACATCTCTCGCTTACTGTGTTCTGAGCCTCACTCAGTGAGTGTTACCTCTCTCGCTTACTGTGTTCTGAGCCTCACTCAGTGAGTGTTACCTCTCTCGCTTACTGTGTTCTGAGCCTCACTCAGTGAGTGTTACCTCTCTCGCTTACTGTGTTCTGAGCCTCACTCAGTGAGTGTTACCTCTCGCTTACTGTGTTCTGAGCCTCACTCAGTGAGTGTTACCTCTCTCGCTTACTGTGTTCTGAGCCTCACTCAGTGAGTGTTACCTCTCTCGCTTACTGTGTTCTGAGCCTCACTCAGTGAGTGTTACATCTCTCGCTTACTGTGTTCTGAGCCTCACTCAGTGAGTGTTACATCTCTCGCTTACTGTGTTCTGAGCCTCACTCAGTGAGTGTTACCTCTCTCGCTTACTGTGTTCTGAGCCTCACTCAGTGAGTGTTACCTCTCTCGCTTACTGTGTTCTGAGCCTCACTCAGTGAGTGTTACCTCTCTCGCTTACTGTGTTCTGAGCCTCACTCAGTGAGTGTTACCTCTCTCGCTTACTGTGTTCTGAGCCTCACTCAGTGAGTGTTACCTCTCTCGCTTACTGTGTTCTGAGCCTCACTCAGTGAGTGTTACCTCTCTCGCTTACTGTGTTCTGAGCCTCACTCAGTGAGTGTTACATCTCTCGCTTACTGTGTTCTGAGCCTCACTCAGTGAGTGTTACCTCTCTCGCTTACCACAACACTCGCTTGCTAGAGACTTCTGCACGATACACATATAAACGATACACAGTTACATAACACAAAGTTGCATGACACATTCTTACACGACACACAGTGATGTACGCTTATACTCATTAAGCTATCAGAGGTAATTTTATATGACATTCAAGCAGCCATTATTGGAAATATAATTTAATAATGTAAGCGCTAACATATAGTAATATTTGAAGGGCTTTATCCAGTGGGAGGCTGAAATGGGTTTGAGAACACCAACACCTGTTAAATCAATTTTCTTTTCAAAATAATAAACTGCATTATAATCTGAAGCATTATCTACACATGTACGGATTTTTTTATTGTATACCAATATTATGCATATGTATGTGGCACTACTACACAGCTTGAGTGTTGGAGAGAATCCTCGCCAACACTGCTACACAGTCCTCTCTCAGCCGCTATACCACACTTCCTTGCTGTCATCAGAACTGTCAAACAATGCCGCTGACAAAGTTCCCACACACCGTTGCTTTCTAATAAATAGCATATATACATACTTACATAGTAAAATAAATTATAAGAAATCAGGTATGGTTATTTTCCACATACCGTCCAGAATAATAGGATGCCCCTGAAACATTTTACCAGACACTCAACAGTATTGTTGCAGTATATGTGATAAGAAGTATACTGGGACGAGGGAGTTCCTTTATAACTTATTTATGAGGAAATGTGTACAGGAGTTGCTCGCAAAAGGTCTGGTTCACTGGTACAAATACTGTTGTTCTGGTTCACTGGTACAAATACTGTTGTTCTGGTTCACTGGTACAAATACTGTTGTTCTGGTTCACTGGTACAAATACTGTTGTTCTGGTTCACTGGTACAAATACTGTTGTTCTGGTTCACTGGTACAAATACTGTTGTTCTGGTTCACTGGTACAAATACTGTTGTTCTGGTTCACTGGTACAAATACTGTTGTTCTCTCACATTATATCGATAAGCTTGACAATGATGATCTGGCTTCACCATGCTTGTGAGAACCAGAAAAGGTCAACTGTTCCATGATTTTTGTTCCAGCAGGTAACTCCGCCTTGGTTCCACAACCAATGCCAAGTAATACAATGCAGCTAAGATTAACGACACCCTTCAAGATCAGTGCAAATTTAAGTGACTTAAATTATGAGAAATGTTTTACCAGAGAATTTAAACCAGTAGAATTAATACCATATTTACCAGAGAATTTAAACCAGTAGAATTAATACCATATCTACCAGAAAATTTAAACCAGTAGAATTAATACCATATTTACAAGAGAATTTAAACCAGTAGAATTAATGCCAATTTACAGAGAATTTAAAAGTAGAATTAATACATTTTACCAGAGAATTTAAACCAGTAGAATTAATACCATATTCAGAAAATTTAAACCAGTAGAATTAATACCATATTTACAAGAGAATTTAAACCAGTAGAATTAATGCCATATTTACCAGAGAATTTAAACCAGTAGAATTAATACCATATTTACCAGAGAATTTAAACCAGTAGAATTTATACCATATTTACCAGAGAATTTAAACCAGTAGACCATGAATATTAAAATATAAGTAATATGTGTCGTACTGTTAATATTTGTCTTAATAACATTTTGTGTAATCTCAACCAGCTTGTATCTGGTCTCACATAAAAAGCAAAGCCAACCAGGTATCAATATTAATGGATCCTATTTCGATTTTTGGGGGAGATATGCCTCTGCTATGTACACTAGGTTTACACGATGTGGATGAACACAATCTTCCTGCTATAAGCAGTGACCAGACTGTTGCAGACTGAGGTGCAGCTCGAGAATCATCTCGTAGAATTGATTAAACGTAGATGGCCTCACCCTGTAACCTCATTCTTAAGCCAGATGACACAAACTGTCAATGGTGTCACCTGGCCTGATGGTCATCCTTTACCTAAGATAGATAACATAACTGACATGCGAGGTGAGCTCTAAGGGTTCCTTTAACAGTTGGAGTGAAGACGATCTCAGCTCTACAATCAAAGGTGACGTATAACTTGTTTAGGTATAAAGTAATGGTATGACACTTGGGATGTGCAACATTATAACCTTCATAACTCAGTATTTCAGACTTCACCCATTTCTTGGAAACAAAAATGGAAACTTATTCATAACAAACAAACAAAAAATTAAAAAATAAGAAATTATCACCTATCTGAATCAAACAATGAATGTTCAAAATGTGAATCAGAGCCAAAACAAACAACAGTAGATGAGCCAAAACAAACACCAGTAGATGAGCCGAGACAAACACCAGTAGATGAGCCAAAACAAACACCAGAGATGAGCCAAGACAAACAACAGTAGATGAGCCGAGACAAACACCAGTAAATAAGCCAAGACAAACACCAGTTGATGAGCCAAGACAAACACCAATAGATGAGCCGAGACAAACACCAGTAGATGAGCCAAAACAAACACCAGAGATGAGCCAAAACAAACACCAGTAGATGAGCCGAGACAAACACCAGTAGATGAGCCAAAACAAACACCAGAGATGAGCCAAGACAAACAACAGTAGATGAGCCAAGACAAACACCAGTTGATGTGCCAAGACAAACAACAGTAGATGAGCCAAGACAAACACCAGTAGATGAGCCAAGACAAACACCAATAGATGAGACAAGACAAACACCAATAGATGAGCCAAGACAAACACCAATAGATGAGCCAAGACAAACACCAATAGATGAGACAAGACAAACACCAATAGATGAGCCAAGACAAACACCAATAGATGAGCCAAGACAAACACCAATAGATGAGCTAAGACAAACACCAATAGATGAGCCAAGACAAACACCAATAGATGAGCCAAGACTAACACCAGTAGATGAGCCAAGACAAACAACAGTAGATGAGCCAAGACAAACACCAGTTGATGAGCCAAGACAAACAACAGTAGATGAGCCAAGACAAACAACAGTAGATGAGCCAAGACAAACACCAGTAGATGAGCCAAGACAAACACCAATAGATGAGCCAAGACAAACACCAATAGATGAGACAAGACAAACACCAATAGATGAGCCAAGACAAACACCAATAGATGAGCCAAGACAAACACCAATAGATGAGACAAGACAAACACCAATAGATGAGCCAAGACAAACACCAATAGATGAGACAAGACAAACACCAATAGATGAGCCAAGACAAACACCAATAGATGAGCTAAGACAAACACCAATAGATGAGCTAAGACAAACACCAATAGATGAGCCAAGACAAACACCAATAGATGAGCCAAGACAAACACCAGTAGATGAGCCAAGACAAACAACAGTAGATGAGCCAAGACAAACACCAGTTGATGAGCCAAGACAAACAACAGTAGATGAGCCAAGACAAACAACAGTAGATGAGCCAAGACAAACACCAGTAGATGAGCCAAGACAAACACCAATAGATGAGCCAAGACAAACACCAATAGATGAGACAAGACAAACACCAATAGATGAGCCAAGACAAACACCAATAGATGAGCCAAGACAAACACCAATAGATGAGCTAAGACAAACACCAATAGATGAGCCAAGACAAACACCAATAGATGAGCTAAGACAAACACCAGTAGATGAGCCAAGACAAACAACAGTAGATGAGCCAAGACAAACACCAGTTGATGAGCCAAGACAAACAACAGTAGATGAGCCAAGACAAACAACAGTAGATGAGCCAAGACAAACACCAGTAGATGAGCCAAGACAAACACCAGTTGATGAGCCAAGACAAACAACAGTAGATGAGCCAAGACAAACACCAGTAGATGAGCCAAGACAAACACCAATAGATGAGCCAAGACAAACACCAATAGATGAGACAAGACAAACACCAGTAGATGAGCCAAGACAAACACCAATAGATGAGCCAAGACAAACACCAGTAGATGAGCCAAGACAAACACCAATAGATGAGTGCTTCCAACAAGAGGTGCTGGTGTAGCTTGTGGTACTGAAGTGTGGCAGAAGTTTCTTACCTTGTTGTTAGTTCCTCACTGAGAGGCGAGTCTTGGGAAGAAATGTTTGGGTAAGGTTGTCCACTTGGTTCCTTGTGAGAGGTTTGTAGGTATCTGGGTCATTAAGTAGATTGAACATTTTGTTGCTGTAGTCGTCAGTGTTCAAGATTACAACACCACCTCCTTTACCATTCCCCATTAACCCCAGACCCGCCAGAATGTATGGCCTGCCAAAAACTCAAAAGCCTGGAATTTCACTGAACAATCCCTGGAATAAGCAGTGCTCCACACCAACTCTCAGGGTTTCTTGCTCAACACCTTTCTAAGCTGTATTGATAATTTAGCCAAACAGCACACTCTCTCACAAATTATTTACGTTGATGGTTCTGTTCACCAATCCACTGGTGCAGCTGGTAGTGCTGCTGTTGTCATACAGAGTGATGGTTCTCTTAAAGAAATTGGAGCACGCATCAATAACTGGGCCTCTACCCTTCAGACAGAACTGTTTGCCATACTCCTTGCACTCAAATGCGTCCATGTATCTAAGGTTGACTCTCTAATTGTAACTGATTCTCTGTCATCCATAAATGCTCTCAACTCATCAAGTATAACTTGTAGCATGCTTGTGTCAGCAGCCAGGCACAGGTATGGTAGGATTGTGGATAGTAGAGTCAGAGTGCACATGCTGTGAATTCCATCTCACATTGGTCTTCAGATGCCTGATAGAACTGATAAATTGGCTAAGTTTTATGCTTTCAAAGAGGGGATAGACTACAATCTTGGCTTGTCAGTTAGCAGTTTGAGAACAATAATACGAAAAGAACTTCAACTGAATTTTATTGACTTAAGACTCAGGGAGATTGACACCAGTCAGTCCATCTATCATCATTCTATCATGCAGGAGGAGCCACATGTCTATGGTGCATCCAACAAAATAAGCAGACTCTTGGATGTCACTACCGCCCGCCTCCGGCTGGGTTACAAGTATCTTTGGCAGGTTAAATCACCACCACCAGATGTAGACCAAACAAGATGTAAACTTTGCCAGTTGGATTATTGTCACACCCTGCGTCATTATGTACTGGAGTGCGACAAAATTAATGAATTCAGAGACAACTCACTCAGAAATGTTCAAGATATGTCAAAGTATTTTATCCACAGTGGTATATTACAGACCATTCTGGAAAAATACCCTGACTTTGCTCCCTGTAAATAAAGCATTGCCACGTGTGTGTGTGTGTGTGTGTGTGTGTGCGTGTTGATTGCCATTTTGTTCTATGCACATGTCGATTGAAGGCTGGGCCTGTTGTGTGTGCGTATGTATATATGTTAGTTACCATTTTGTCTGTGTGTATGTGTGTGTGTGTGTGTGTGTGTGTGTGTGTGTATGTAAGTGTGTATGTATGTGTGTGTGTGTGACCCAACAATAAAATTTGCACCAAGAACTCATTACAGTTGTGACGGGGTGTAGACTAGTGAATTGTTCATTGCGTTATAATTTGTTCATGATTGTAACCATGTATAAACGTAAGTAAGTAAATTTACTTACATGTTTCATTACCTTTGTAACTTGTGAGTTCATTATCTTTGTAGTTCATTACCTTTGTAACTTGCTCAGCTATCAAAACTTTGGGGTCCAGTCCCTGGACCCATTATGTACCTCTGTAATCTTTTGACTACCGCCCACAGGATGGGTATGGGGTGCATAATAAAGATATCAAACTAAACTAACTCTTTGGGCCACCCCGCCTTGGTGGGAAGCGGCCGATTTGTTGAAAGAAGAAGGAATATATATATATATATATATATATATATATATATATATATATATATATATATATATATATATATATATATATATATATATATATATATATACATGTGTGTGTGTGTGTGTGTGTGTGTGTGTGTGTGTGTGTGTATGTGTGTGTGTACTCACCTAATTGTGGTTGCAGGGGTCGAGACTCAGCTCCTGGCCCCGCCTCTTCGTTGTGTGTGTGTGTGTGTGTGTGCGGGTGTTGGCAAGAGGTGTGGGGTTAAAAGATAGAGAATCTAACACAAGGTGAGAGTTGTCACAGTTGCTCTTTGCTGATGACACTGTGCTTTTGGGAGATTCCGAAGAGAAGTTGCAGAGGTTGGTGGATGAGTTTGGTAGGGTATGTAAAAGAAGAAAATTGAAAGTGAATATAGGAAAGAGTAAGATGATGAGGATAACCAAAAGGTTGGGTGACGAGAGATTGGATTTCAGATTGGAGGGAGAGAGTATGGAGGAGGTGAATGTATTCAGATATTTGGGAGTGGACATGTCAGCAGATGGGTCTATGAAAGACGAGGTAAATCATAGAATCGATGACGGGAAAAAGGTGAGTGGTGCATTGAGGAGTTTGTGTAGACAAAGAACTTTATCAATGAAAGCAAAGAGGGGAATGTATGAGAGTATAGTTTTACCAACACTCTTGTATGGGTGTGAGGCATGGGTTGTGAATGTTGCAAGAATGAGAAGGCTTTAGGCAGTAGAGATGTCATGTCTGAGGGCAATGTGTGGTGTGAATATAACGAAGAGAATACGTAGTTTGGAGATTAGAAGGAGGTGTGGGATTACTAAAACTATTATCCAGAGGGCTGAGGAGGGGTTGTTGAGGTGTTTCGGACGTGTAGAGAGGAAATAGAGTGACTTCGAGAGTGTATAAATCTGTAGTGGAGGGAAGGCGGGGTAGGGGTCGGCCTAGGAAAGGTTGTAGGGAGGGGGTAAAGGAGGTTTTGTGTGCGAGGGGCTTGGACTTCCAGCAAGCATGTATGAGCGTATTTGATAGGAGTGAATGGAGACGAATGGTTTTTAGGACTTGACGTGCTGTTGGAGTGTGAACAAGGTAACATTTATGAAGGATTCAGGTAAACCGGCAGGCCGGACTTGATTCCTGGAGATGGGAAGTACAGTGTCTTCACTCTGAAGGAGGGGTGTTAACGTTGCAGTTTTATAACTGTAATGTAAGCACGCCTCTGGCAAGACAGTGAGTGAGTGAATGATGATGAAAGTTTTTCTTTTACGGGCCACCCTGCCTTGGCGGGAAATGACCGATGTGTTAATAAAAATAATATATATATATATATATATATATATATACAGTGGACCCCCGGCTAAGGAACACCCCGGAAATCGTACAATTATGTAAGTATAATATTGTAAGGGCTTGTGGAAGTGTATTTTCGGGGGTCTGAAATAAACTAACCTACGTGACATTATTTCTTAAGGAAGTAAATTCGTTCGGTAATGGCACTTGAGCAGGCTTCTGGAATGAATTTTGTTCGTTATCCGGGGTCCACTGTATATATATATATATATATATATATATATATATATATATATATATATATATATATATATATATATATATATATATATGTCGTGCCGATTAGGTAAAACTGGTCAATTAGCAAGAACTCATTTAAAATTAAGTCCTTTCTAAAATTTTTCTTATACGTTTAAAGATATTTTTTTCATTGTACCAAGAGAAACTTTGAAAACCTACCTAACCTTATTACAACAAGCGCTATTTAATTTAGCTCTAATAGCGTTGCTATTTAAACCAAAATCGCAAGTTTTACCTAATCGGCACGACATATATATATATATATATATATATATATATATATACTGGCCCGTCATTGTGAGCGAGAACCACATGACGCCTTTACCCACATGCCCACTCAATCCTAAAGAACAAAGCACACAGCACAGAGCTGTGTTTTACCTTGGTCCGAGGACATACGGAGGTGTGGGAGCCTTCAAGCTAATTTCATTATCATCCCTGTGTGGTGTACTAGCCTACCAGCAGTATTTATATATTATTGTAACCATGCTCGTAGGCGAGTACGAGCTCACAATGAAGGGCCAATACAACATGGATTCGAACCCTGACTAGCGCAGTGTTGTTATTGATCAATACCACTCGTTTGTGGTTACAATAATATTAATATATATATATATATATATATATATATATATATATATATATATATATATATATATATATATATATTTATTGTGTTTGTTTATTATTAAATTATTGTAAATTTATCTAAAATATATTTAGTTGGATTAGGATAAATTAACTTGCGCTTGTTATAATAAGGTTAGGTAAGTTTTCTAAGGTTCTTTTGATACAAAATTATTAATTTTTACATTAACATAAAAGAAATATATATATATATATATATATAAATATATATATATTTATATATATATATATATATATATATATATATATATATATATATATATATATATATATTTTTTTTTTTTTTTTTTTATTAACACATCGGCCGATTCCACCAAGGCAGGGTGGCCCGAAAAGAAAACTTTCATCATCATTCACTCCATCAATTAGCAAGAACTCATTTAAAATTAATCCTTTCTAAAATTTTTCTTATACGTTTAAAGATATTTTTTCATTGTACCAAGAGAAACTTTGAAAACCTACCTAACCTTATTACAACAAGCGCTATTTAATTTAGCTAATAGGGTTTTATTTAAACCAAAATCGCAAATTTTACCTAAACGGAGACAAAAAATATATATATATATATATATATATTTTATATACTGGCCCGTCATTGTGAGCGAGAACCACATGACGCCTTTTCCCAATGCCCACTAATCCTAAAGAACAAAGCACACAGCACAGAGCTGTGTTTTTCCTTGGTCCGAGGACATGGAGGTGTGGGGGCCTTCAAGCTAATTTCATTATCATCCCCGTGTGGTGTACTAGCCTACCAGCAGT
>WNWK01027227.1:0-26511 GCA_009830355.1 Cherax destructor
TTACATCAACATCTTGCCAGAATTATACACTATTTTTTTCTAAGAAAACATTTGTTTCCATAATTTTTCAATGTTCCTTTCTTTATCTCTCCGAAAACATTCACCCTTTTCTTAAGATCTGCTTAGATCTAGCTAAGTGGAAAGCGGATATTAATGGAGTGGTTGTGCCCTTCTGGGCGTACGCTTAGGATCCACTACATGCTACTCTGTCTCGGAGTATGTACAGTGTCTGGAATCATTGGATACCGATGGTTTCCTAGCACGTTCTCCCGGAGGTCGGTCTCTTGTCCTGACCAACCTCGTAAGAGAGCTTGTGTCTCGTCACCTCCTGACCATCAGTGCTCAGTTACAAGTGAAACCAAGTCTGGGGACGCCCGGTCTAACCTTCACTCTAACTATCGCACTGATGTAGAGGACAACAGTTGTCAAGCCACAGTCTCCCTGTTGGTATCAGCGAGCAAAGTTACAGCCTGTACAAAGTATGACGTCACTTTGTCAGCAAACTCGCTCACTCTTGTTACCTTTTAGAAGTCTCCCCTCTAAATGTTACCGTTTTTTCTGGTCAATTTAAATGGACACGTTGTCCCTCAGAAGGCTACCCTATAATTGTCAGAGACTTCTATATCACTCACAATATATTTATGTGTGTAAAGTTATTGATGTCATAGCGGAATATGATCACATTTTTTATTATTGCCACGTTAACTTCGTTCAGGCTATTACAATAACAATGCTTGTGGGATTTTTCTAATGCTATAATATTCATCCTTCAGGTTGTGGGCACTGTTGTACCTGGGGGCACCTCTTGTACCCTTCTCTTCCTCCCTCACTCACTCCAGTGAACACAATACCCTGGGAACATACTTGCTGTGACATCCTCCTCTTTTCTGCAATTCTACAAGCTCCTGATGATGTGTTCATTGCAACAAGAAGGCCTAGAGCTATCATTCTACTTCCCCCGTGGTTGTTTTGCAATATTATATATATATATATATATATATATATATATATATATTTTATATATATATATATATATATATATATATATATATATATTTTTTGACTGGGACCCTCATCTTCAGAGAAGACAATAAACGTACTTCAGAGAAAACACAAGGTTCTCCCAGGAGTTGTTTGAGTATTTTCTTCTCTTACCACCCACTATATTCTATATTCTATGTGAACTTTATTTATAGACAGAATACATTCACAAAAAATATAAACATGAATTCATAGGTATATTATATCAAAGATTATGAATTTCCTCCATTTCCATTCTGGGAAATGCTTGCTGCATACTGTTCATGTTCATGTTCCACGCTGAGGCCCTGGAACATGAAAGTGGCCGCCCTCGGGTCCCTGGTGGTATCAATGAGTCTGGAACGCAGTTCTTTAAGGAAACGTGTGACATTTTTTCCCAATGATCCCAAGGTCTCTGATCCCACTGGGACAAAATGATACTGTTGGCTTATGTTCCTTTACTTGCCGATCTTGTACTCCTCCCTGTGATCAACAGCTCCTCCCTGTCGCCCGACACTGTGATGGATGTAGATGTCAGCCAGTGTCGACACGAAGATAGAGTTCCAAGCTAAGAGCTTGCCATTCTTCCAAGGATAGATGGTGATCCTGTTAGAACAGTTTGCTAGGCTGTGAGTATTGTTGGCTGCTAGTGGTCGAGGCTCTCTCTCGGCTGGGCATCCAGCTGTCGGAAGGCTTCTCTTTATGATGTTGTTCACTTCATTGTGTCTTGCATGCCAGCCCTAGTTTTGGAGCAGTTAAGACCATGTAGACCATATTGGTCAGCTTGTGCATTGCTACAAATGCACATATATTCCGTGTGAACTGGGCAGCGAGGCGGAGAGCCACTGCAATACGGCGAGTTTTAGGGTCGAGGAGTGTTCCCATTGCCGAAATGGGAACTGTTTGGAGGAAGCCCCCAGAGTGATGTGCACTCATAGCTTGGAGACGGGCAGTCTCCATGTCTAATGTTACATCCCTAAGCATGTTGGCAAGCCCCTTTTCAGCGATGGAGCCATTCCAACTTGACTGTTTGTAGGCCAGTGCTGAACTAGGTTTTGGTGCTGGAGCAGTGAGAGTCTCCCATTCAGTGATGGCACTTGCGAAGATAGGGTCCTGTATTCCTGCTGAGTCACTGAGGTTGTCCGGAAGAATTTGTCTTATTAGCTCGTTTGATGTTATGGAAGAAGATAGGAAAGCTGGTAGGGCAATGAGCCCCCCAAGCCTGACTGGAAGTGAGGCTTGCAACCACTGTCCATCATCGAGGGAAATATTCAATACTAACTCTAGCATGGTCTTTAGGAGGGAGTCATATTCCTTGAGTTTCGGACTTCTGAAGGAAGTAGGTAGAAGGCATCATGACGATACCATCCTTAAAAAATATTCGATTTCTTTGTTAATGTTTGAGATATTTCTTCATCTATGATGAGAATCTAAAAATGTATTACAATAAAACTAAATCATGATTTCAAAACATTTATTTTGCTGAGTACAGAATGTACTGAGTAACCAAGTTAAGTTAGTATATACGATTTACAAGACTTACATTAACATGATGTAATATATAATTAATATAATTTAAGAAAAAAATTAAGCTAGAAATTTCAGAACCAAATTAAATAATTTAGGTGGTAAAAATAGAACAGAATTCTATGCAGGAAGTAAAATTTTGAAACAGTATAAACTAAGTTCTAAGAAGAACTTAAATGTAACGATCATTCCAAATTAATATGGAAGTAATATGGAATATAGTAAAGGGTATCAATGCAATTATAATCACTGAGCGTAGACTTAAAGTTAATACAATTAAAATAAAACTATCTAAAGCAAATTTTATGAAATTAAGCTGATAGAAATGTTATGCAAATTTCTCAATAATATAAGCAGTCAATGTTTACTGTAATATACATAATCAAGATTTTTAGTAAAATATTTGTAAAAAGTTTATTAATGTTACAATAACTGAAAAATATTAAAAAAATTAAGTTTCCATAAATGTTTCTTCAATTGTAAACAATGGAAAATTATTAACAGTATATGTAAATGTTTCAATATAATTTTCATCAACAGTAAACAATGGTAGATTATTAGCCTTGATCAAATTGGACTTTGCCAATGCTTTCAACTTAGTCAGAAGGAATGCTGCTCTCCAAGCAGTTTCTAGATACTTCCCTTCCTTTATCCCTTCATAGAATCGTGTTATAGTGTGACTTCTAAACTATTGTTTTGGGGACCATGAAATTGACTCGTGTGAGGGTGTGCAACAGGGAGACCCTCTCGCCCCCTTTCTATTCTGTCTGGTCATCAAGGAAGTCACTGAAGCGCTCTCGAGCTCAGTATCTGGTTCCTGGATGATGGTACCCTAGCAGGCACTACAGAATCTCTCCTAGAGGACATCAGAAAAATTAAAGACATTGTAGAGAGCCTGGGCCTATTTTTAAACCCCACCAAATGTGAAATAGTTTCTACCAGTCAACAGATGATCCAGAATATTAGTGCTGTTTTACCAGGAGCCCGAGCCAATGATCCAGCCAGCAGTACTCTCCTTGGTGCTCCTCTTGGGCCCAATGCCATCGATCTGATCCTAGAAAAAAAATCTCAGACCTCAGGACGATGCATGGCAGAATGAAAGACATCGATACACATGATGCCTTCTACCTACTCAGCCTATCAATTCCAAAACTTACCTATTCCTTGAGATGCTTCCCAGCCTTCAGCAGTCCGAAACTCAAAGAATATGACTCTCTCCTTAAGACAATGCTAGAGAGTGTATTGAATCTTTCCCTCGAAGATGGACAGTGGTTGCAAGCCTCACTTCCAGTCAGGCTTGGGGGGCTTGCCCTACCAGCTTTCCTATCCTCTTCCATAGCATCAAATGAGTTAATAAAATAAATTCTTCCGGACAACCTCAGTGACTCAGCAGATATACAGAACCATAGCTACACCAGTGCCATCACTAAATGGGAGACTCTTGCTGCTCCAGCACCAAAACCCAGTGCAGCACTGGCCTACAAACAGTCAAGTTGGAATGGCCCCATCGCTGAAAAGGTGTTTGTCAACATGCTTAGGGCTGTAACATCAGACAGGGAGACTGCCCGTCTCCAAGCTGAGAGTGCACGTCACTCCGGGGGCTTCCCCCAAACAGTTCCCATTTTCGCAATGGGAACACGCCTCGACTCTAAGACCCTTCGTATTGCAGTGGCTCTGCGCCTTGCTGCCACTATTCACACGGAATATACGTGTATTTGTGGCAATACGCAAGCCGACCAAAATGGTCTACATGGTCTTAACTGTTCCAAAACCAAGGGTTGGCATGCAAGACACAATGAAGTCAACGATATCATAAAGAGAACCCTTGCTACAGCTGGATGCCCAGCCGAGAGAGAGTCCCGATCACTAGCAGCCAACAACGCCCACAACCCAGCAAACCGCCCGATGGGATCGCCATCTATCCTTGGAAAAATGGCAAGCTCTTAGCATGGGACTATACCTGTGTGTCGACGCTGGCTGACATCTACATCCATCACAGTGTTGGGCGACAGGGAGGAGCTGCTGACCACAGGGAGGAATACAAGATCGGCAAGTACAGGGACATAAGCCAACAGTATCAATTTGTCCCAGTGGGATCAGAGACCTTGGGATCATGGGGAAAAAATGTCACACGTGTCCTTAAAGAACTGCGTTCCAGACTCATCGACACCACCAGGGACCCAAAGCATGTCCATGGCTTCGGCATGGCCATTAGAGTGGAAATGCATACTTCATACTGGGCTCACGTCCGGCTTTGGAGGAGATTCATAATCTTTGATATTTGGTACCAATGTATTCAAGTTTGTGTTTTCTGTCAATGTATTCTGTTTATTAATAAAGTTCACATAGAATATAAAATATAGGGGGTGATAGGAGAAGAAACTATTCAAACAGCTCCGGGGAGAACCTTGAATTTTCCCTGAAGTACGTTTATTGTCTTCTCTGAGGATGAGGGTCCCCAGGAAACACTAATCTCAGGTCGACGGAGACTCGAACCTACTACTAGCGTTGGCTGGGCGCCAAGGTATTGGACCAGTGTGGTAGGGTGCTAGAACACTGCATACCTTGTTTATGAAGTTTCATTAGTTCGAGTCTCCGTCGACCTGAGATTAGTGTTTGTATATATATATATATATATATATATATATATATATATATATATATATATATATATATATATATATATGTCGTGCCGATTAGGTAAAACTTGCGATTTTGGCTTAAATAGCAACGCTCTTCTTGCCATAAGAAAGCGAAAATTTGTGTATGCAATAATTTCGCAAAAATCATTCTGAACCTAACGAAAAAATATATTTCATTGTGTTTGTTTATTATTAAATTAATGTTAACATATCTAAAATATATTTAGTTGGGTTAAGCTAAATTAAATTCGCTTGTTGTAATAAGGTTAGGTAGGTTTTCAAAGTTTCTCTTGGTACAAAATTATAAATTCTTATATTAACATAAATTAAAAAATATATCTTTAAACGTATAAGAGAAAATTTTAGAAAGGACTTAATTTTAGATGAGTTCTTGCTAACTGACCAGTTTACCCAATCGGCACGACATATATATATATATATATGTCGTGCCGTACTATTTATAGTAATCTATTTTTTTTTTTTTTTTTCGGGAAAGGCTGCCGCAAAGGTGGTAGTTTCTGGGCATTCGGTGTTGATGGTGGTTGGCCCGGTACTGGACGAGCAGTTTCAGCAGGTGGCAGTTGTAGGGCTTTTGATGTTGTTGGTAGCTGGCCCGAAGTTGTTCAAAGCAGTTTCTGAGGTGGTGTCCTAAAATAGGAAGGTCGTAGGTGTTACAATGGTAATTGTAAGATGTAGTTTGGAAAAGTGAGTCACCCATAAATGGGGAGTATTTATCTATGTTGTTGAACATAGACTGGGACTAGTGGTACCCATTCTTCTGGTTCGACGGGGAGATCACTCAGGATTCTGGGTCTTGGGTAGTTGTCATTGTGGATGTAGCGCCTAACTCTTTGCTGCAGAGTCATTCTTTGGGTTCGGTGGGGAGGTGTGGTGATGACATAGTCAGTTGTGTTTACCGGTTGGGGGGGGTGTTCTCTATCCGGTACATATAATTCTTGCATGTCGTATAGCTGTCTTTTCGCTAGTTTATCTATCCTTACATTAATTGCATCGAGTTCTTGTTGTATATGTAGGTCTTCAGTTCTGATTCTGTCTCTTAATCTGGTCCCAGTGATAAAGCGGAGGGCTTTGTTCTGGACTCGTTGAAGCCGCAGCCTGTTGGTTTTAGTTGTAAGTGATAGTGGTACGCAAGGATATTCTAACAGAGGTCTGATCATCATCTTGTAGAGGTGCTTCTTGATGTGGGTTGGTGCTTCTTTGAATCTGAATAGTTGGCTGAGGCGGCTTTAGCTAGATTCACTTTTTAGAATGTGAGAAGTGGAGTTAAGTAATCTGTCGATCTCATATCCCAGGATTTTGTTAGGGTTTCTGATACCGACCCGTGATCCTCTTATGGAGATACCTCCTTTGTCTTCTATGGTTTCCGGGAGACAGCGAATGGTGCTAATGAGGACTTTTCTGGGTTAGTTGTGATTCTCCTTTTTCTCCCAACTAGCAGTTCTTCGTAATTCTTCATTCATTTTCGCTATTACTCTCCTGTATTTTGTTGCACCTGTTATGGGCGGATGACACAACATGAATCACGTTGTCTGCAAATTGGGTGATGATGGTGTCATTATGTTCTGGTGCGGGAGGTCATTTACATAGATATTGAAGAGTATGGGGCTAAGGCATGAGCCTTGTGGTACTCCAGCTGTTGGGGTGAATGGGACTGCCGATTTGCCATTAAAGTTGGGGATGATGCTTCGGCCTGTTAGGAAGTTGAATATGAGCCTGAGAAAGGTCAGTTATGATCTGGTAGATCAGCAAGTTTGAATATAAGCCCATCGTGCCAGAGGCTGTCGAAGGCTTTGTGAACGTCCCTCGTTGCAATTAGGGCCAGGTGTCCTTGATTCCTCAGGCTTACAGCAGCATCATAGATGATGTTGATAGCATGCTGCGTTCTACGATGGGACCTGAAACCAAACTGTTTTTCTGAGAAAAGGTGATTAAATTCAATGTAGTAGTTCAGTCTATTGGAAATGATTTTCTCAAAGACTTTGCCAGCGACTTCTAGTAGAGAATAGGTCTGTAATTTTCTGGTTACAGGTGTCCTTATTGGGTTAGAGATGAAGATCATCTTAGCTGTTTTAAATGATGTAGGAAGTAGCCAGACGCCAGGATAGCATTTAAGATGTTTAATAGGGACATCTTTGCAATTACGGGTAGTATTTTATCTGTTTTACTGTTATGCCTGAGGGCCAGGGCCTTATTTCTCATTCGTCCAATGACTTGGGTCATTTCCTTAAGGATGATTGGCCTTGTGAGGGTGCTCTGGTTCAAGAAGATGTATCAATTGTTAATATTGGCTGGAAGTCTTCCCGGTTCTCGTCACGCCACTGATTGACCCACACGTAATGGTTGTTGTTAAATCTTCTGCTGACATTGTGAGATAGAATTTTCTTCCACACCTCTCTCATCAAATCAACTGATCCTGTGGGTCATCGAGCAAGGTGGTCACCTCCTCGCCAACGTCATTAGTGAATGAGTGTGTGAGGAGTTGAGTGGGTGAGTGCTTAGCCCCAGTAGTCTGCGGATCTTGCTCCAGAATCGTTCTGGTTGTCGCTTATACTGATTAGCTTGCAGCACAAGGTATTTCCATAGGTCTCTTTTGTGCTGGATGATTAGGGTTATTAATTCCCTTCTCATTCTTAGGAGTACATCGCGAGTGGGCTGGCCTGAGAGGAGGTTCCTTCTACATTCAAACTTGATAATTGTTCATTCTGTCTTTTATTTCTCTAGTTGGTTTGTACTGTTGGTAAACCCTGGAGGTGGTTAGTTGGCAGCATGCTTCAGTGGCCTCAGTGATTCTTTTGTGCAGAGATGCGATGCCACATCTATTGCAGTGGAGGTTGGTTGTCAAGAAGAATAGTCTGGTCGTTTGCTAGGTAATCCCTGAAGGGTCGAAGCGAAGTGTTTTCAGGTTGGGTTTAGGGCGGATAGGTGTGCGGAATGGGGTGGATTGTAGCTTAATTATGACAGGGATATGGTCAGAGCCGACGTTGCCGCCCGGGACACTTTGCAGTGGAACAGATCGCAGTCCCTGTTAGTGAGTACTATGTCAGGAGTCCCTGGGTGGGGCCCACATATGATTTAAAGAATGGGCCCTGGAATGATAGATTTCTTGCCGCCATTAGGTTGAAGAGTTGTTTCCCTTTATGGTCACCCTGCGGGAGGGCGGCGCCACAATTAAAGAGAGCGGGGTGGTGGGCATTGAAATCACCTGCGAGGACTGTAGGGACGTTTCGACTGAGTAATCTATGTAAGGGGATACACTCAATGTACGGCTGTCTGGGGGAAAGTAGCCTGTTCCCACTACGAGTCGGCCATATGAGGTCAGCAGCTCTATTGCTAGGATGTTGTCCTCTTCGACATGGATGTTACGGAATTCATATCCCCGCTTCACAAGGATGGCTACTCCACTATAAGGCCCTCTGGATTTCTCGAGTGTTGAGTAACCGGGGAGTTTTATGTGTTGGTCAGGTCTGGCTGCTGTTTCGTTGAGGAGGATAATGTCTGGGTTGTGGTTACACAACTCTATTTCAAAAAGGTAGCGGTTGTTGAAGAAGTGGTGAATGTTGATTTGCAGAATTGTGATCCCCATTATTTTTCGTGCTTAGGTGTATAGCTGCAAGCAGAGGAGGTACGTTTGGAGGTGCAGTCCCGATGGGGTTGGTTGCGCCTGCCAGTGTGTTTCAGAGGGTAGGGAGGGGATACTCCTGGGTGTTTACCTGCGAGAATAGAGAGGCTTCATCGCTGCTATTGGTAATGGTAACATCAGGTGACACTTCAGACTCATTCTCTGATCCGAACTCATGTCCGAGTCTGTGTCCCTCGGGTGTACTGGGGTCTCAGAACTGCCGTTGCTTGAAATAGGGGACTCTGGTTCTTGGTGTTGGAGGTCTAGTTCATCAAGACTATCTAGTTGCCAGTGACTGTCTCCTCTGAGTAGCGTGGGAGCCTGGGCGGTCAGTTTGGTCAGCCTCAATGGCGGTGGGTTCTGATCCTGTGTGGTCAGTTAGGTCAGCCTCATTGGCGGGAGTTCTGGACCTGTGCGGTCAGTTAGGTTAGCCTCAAAGGCAGTAGATGTGCAACAGCTTCCGTAGCCGGTGCCGGGATCGTCACTTCCCTGCGAGGGCTGGTTGGGTAGGGGCCAGAGTTTGTGGGAAGATCCCATATGAGATCGCACTATGTCTGGATATTGTATGACTGTGGAACCATTGGCTTCAAACAAGGCATTGAGGAGGGTGCAGCATAGCCGGTCATCACCCTTTGCCAGGTCCTTTGCTATCAAATAGAAGGCAGTGCTCTTCATTACTCCCTCTTGGATGGGGCCAGGGGGAATAGGGTAGAAAGGTGTGCCTTGAGCTTGGGGTGGGCTAGGAGTAGAGTAGGTTGGAGTTGGATGGGGTGGGTGGGATATTGGTTTGTTCCAGGCATTGTTGGTTGAAGTGGTAGCTGTGGGGGCACTGGCATTGTTGGATGAAGAGGTAGCAGTGGAGGCACTGCCAGAGCTTGGTAGGTTGGGGAAGGCTCCTTGGGACACAATGGGAGGTGACTGATCAGTGTTTCTGTTATTCAGTGCTGACTTCCTGTTGTCCAGGATTTTCTAAATTTGCAGCCTTCCTGGTGGGGCAGCCAGGGGAGACAGCGTGGTGCTTATCGCCACAGAGGATGCACTTGGGTTTGCTCCTGTTAGGGCATTCCCTATGAACATGTTCTCCAGCACAGATACTGCAAACGGTTTGCTCCTTGTTGCATTTGTTGGTGTTATGCCCCAAACTGGTAGCATCTGTAGCATTGGGTAATTGGGACAAACCTTTCCATACTCACTTGATCAGGTGTGCATTTCATGCCAAAACATTTCAGGCCTTGTTCACAAACAAGCTTGGCCTCATCAGGAGTCTCAAGAATGAGCTTCAGCGATTGTTGGTTGGCCGCATTCCTGTTGAATTTGTATGCCTGGAGAACCTTGAACTCATTTTCCTGGTTGATCTCCTCAACGAGTTCATCAGCAGTATGCTCACGCATGATGCTGTTGATGCGTGCAACGAACACAGAGCGCTGTGCCTGGAAGTTGTCAGGGGAATGGGAGTGACTCCTTCATTGGCGAGTTTGTCAAGAACATTCCTCTTTAGTAGGTGCAATAGTTCCTCTTCCGAAAGAGCAGTAGAATTGCACCAGCATAGGTATCAAAGATATCCACTGGTGCCACCGTGGCATTACTGCGAATGCAGTCAAGTATTTCTCTTTTGGACTTCTTGTCACCAATGACACGAAGTCTGACTCTTATATTAGGCATGTTGCCTTGGTAATTTACAGCTGTCACAGATAATATGCTGGAAATAAATTAATTACCTGTGAAAGTGTCATCCTACTTCAGCTGACTTATGAAGGTCAGCCCCTAAGATAGCCTACCCTCGAGGAGGTGAGGGGGATGGGGCCCAAGGCAAAGATCGACCGGATTTTAAAAAACACACAGGCCACCGGATGGTCAAAATGCCTTGTTTTAAATCGCCAAAAGGCGAAGTTGCCGAAAAATAAGAAGACAGGAAAGGCAGAAGGACAGCAGTGTGTAGAGAGTGTTCTGTGGATAGGCCAGTGTAGTGGTTTGGGTGATGGGGGGGTAGGATGGGGCAGGATAAGGTGGGGGATGGGGGGGGTAGAGAGGAGGAACAAGCAGGCTAGTCACCGCCTTACCCTCTTGAAGGGATGGGGCTCGAAGTGACAGCAAGCAAGTTTCCTCTCCGCTCTGGTCAGCAGGAGGATCAGTGGTCAACTGGAGGATCAGTGTTCAGAGCAGCTGGGAGCGTCCTCTCACGACTGCAGCAGGGCAGCTGGAGGATCAGTGTTCAGAGCAGCTGGGAGCGTCCTCTCTCGACTGCAGCAGGGCAGCTGGAGGATCAGTGTTCAGAGCAGCTAAGACGACGTCCTCTCTCGACGGCAGCAGGGCGAAGACTCATCGTGTGTGTCCGATTAGGTAAAACTTGCGATTTTGGCTTAAATAGTAACGCTCTTCTTGCCATATAAGACAAGCGAAAATTTGTGTATGCAATAATTTCGCAAAAATCATTCTGAACCTAGCGAAAAAAATATATTTCATTGTGTTTGTTTATTATTAAATTATTGTTAACGTATCTAAAATATATTTAGTTGGGTTAGGCTAAATTAAATTGCGCTTGTTGTAATAAGGTTAGGTAGGTTTTCAAAGTTTCTCTTGGCACAAAATTATATATTTTTATATTAACATAAATTAAAAAATATATCTCTAAACTTATAAGATAAATTTTTTGAAAGGACTTAATTTTAAATGAGTTCTTGCTAATTGACCAGTTTTACCTAATCGGCACGACATATATATATATATATATATATATATATATATATATATATTAAAAGATGGGTTGGTAGGGGAAGTGGAATATTCAAATGGCTTCAGGAAGAAATCCAAATATTCTTCCTTGAAGCCTTTTATCCACTTCTCCGAGGCTATGGGTCCCACAATTTGTACCAGAGGTGGACCATCCATTATATATATATATATATATATATATATATATATATATATATATATATATATATATATATATATATATATATATATATATATATATATATATATATATATATATATATATATATATATATATATATATATATATATATATATATATATATATATATTATTTATATGTATGAGTATTGATTACCTGAAATTCCTTCTGTTTTCCACCATTCTTCTCAGCATTGAACCGAGGTAGCTGGTGGCGGGCGAAACTTGTCCACGATAAAGCTACCCAAGTTTTGCTCAAGTGTCTGATTCATTAAGTTTAATAATATTTTCAACACTTATGACAATGCAATGTTAGTTTCCCTGACACCAGTAAAACAATGTTGCATCGCCTAGACCACTTACATAAGTGCCCTGTATGGTAAGACTACCACTTGTGAAAGTGGAACTGATAGTTTGACGATAGTTACATGCGTAGTTTGAACAGAAGTCGAACTCAGTGCCTGAAGCCAGACTAACTGGTGTTTCAAAATTTGCTTCTTTTCCTGAGACATTGGTCATAGCTATCACATGACCAGCAACATTTTTAATCGTCAGTGTATTGCAATTCTGAAAAATGCTACCATGACATACAATTTTTTTAAGGTAGATAGCTTCAGAGAATGTAATTTTTCTTAGAAAACTCAACTCTCCTGGCTGGAAATGCTTTATTCCACAAGCTATGCCGAGTTGTACTCTGATACTGCTGAGAGTGTTGTCATCGAAGTATCTCTTCTCTCTGTTAGTTGATAATGGTGTAGGTAGTGAGACACTCTTCATGTTCTTGATGCTCGTCAGAATACTGATGATCTCATCGGCAGTAAAAATCTTAGTGGGTAAAACATGTTCCACCACCTCGTCAACACTCATTGTCAGGAACCTCACCTCAGGCAGGAACTCTTCTATCACCTGACGAAGGCTCTCCTGACGAAGGCTCTCCTGACGAAGGCTCTCCTCTCCCTCTTTGCACATATTCCTCTGGCCAGCGCCCCTGAAAATAAATCACTATTATTTTATTTTTAATTATTGTATTGGTATCCTAATGTACGTTTCTTAGAGTAACTTTTGTTTTTGTTTCTTATAAAACTGTTGTTGTACTAACAATTTGTACTAACAGATTCTACTAACAACTTCCTTCTGATAAAACTATGAAATAATTTGAATAATATCTCTGTTTTGGTAGGTTTAATAGTTAAGTACAGTTAGACAACTTGTCTAAATCGGAGTTAACTGAGGAAACATTCAATTTCTTCATTTCCTTGGGCTAAACGATCCACACGGGTTTAGTACATTGCGTAAATGTTCTCTAATAATTTATCCAATATATAAAATATATTCTTGCTGCTCCAATCTTAGTTTCCTCTACAATAATTTATGTTTCAATCCTGTGTTTCAACATATCAATATTTCCATTTAGTCCTCGATTACATCTTCATATTTGTGAGTGAAGTAATATTTGTCATGTTTAGTATATTCAGGAGAGGAAATAACAAACCTTGAAGACTGGAAGAAGCACAAGTGAATGGAATCATATTCCAATCCAACCTTCAATCCCATCTTCCTCTATTTTCCATCCTCCCTTACCCACATCCATTATATCAGCCCCTTCCAGTGGAAGAACCATTCCCACACTCTCCTCATCCCCAACCTCCATCTTCCCCCTACACCTAAATCTACCCTCCTGGCACAAGGGCATAGATCAGATGAACAGATATCCATAAAACAGAGCAGAATAGCAAGAGGAAACTACAAGTGTGGAGAAAATTCTCCAAAAGAGGGGGGGTATCAGCCCTTTCTGCCCTTTTCAAGGGCCCTACCCTTTCCGCCCCTAGAAAGAGCCAGACGGCGTGTCTGGCTTCGATAACAACTAATAACAGATGAATGGGCCACAGTATGTCACGTGTTGTCTGACTAAGTAGCAACGAGTCTATATTAGTTAATAGACATTTGATATAAATGTAACTCTTTGCCGTAACAGGAAGTTAAAGGAAACTGTTGTATCAGTTTCTACACTTGACTTTACAATCATGTGTTCCAGTGATCGAAGTATTTAGAGAACACAAGCATTTGAATTGCAGCATGTAGCAAGTATTGAAATTGTGCTGATGTCAGCGATGCCAAGCCCCAATGAGGCACGAGGGCATTAGATTGAACTCTGCCACAGAAGGGACGAGAGCTGTGGCTAGGATTTAACCTAACAAAGACATTAGTCGTGTGCGTTCGTTTGCTTATTCAATCTCCACTAACGTCGAGAAATCGGATAAGAACTCTGTTCTAGTGTGTTTAGTGTTAACAAAAAATCACGGTATATTCAGAAGTGTGCGCAACTTCTTACTACTTCAAAAAGACTGAAATTGTTGAACGTAGAGAGACAATGTGAGTACTTCGTCTACCCAGGCAGTGACTCTTCAGCAGCATTCTTCAATCAAGACAGCGTTTTCTGGGTGTGAATTAAGGGTCCGATATAAATACCCAGGTAAGTCTGCTCAAACATGTTTATGTTCAGAAGGCTGCATAGTTGGGGAACATGTTCATAATCTAGGCAGATTTATCATTCACCCGGTAACACGCGGGCGATCCGCCCAAACAACGTAAGTAAACCTCTGTTCAGTCCATTCAATGACTGATTATATGGCATACGCTCCTTAGGGGCAATATATTGTACTTACATAATTTTATACACCCATACAGCCCTGTGGGGGATGTGAACGTCTGCATCAACCATCGGTTACTGGGACGGCTGGGTAGTTGTGAATGCATCTACAAGCTAAGTATAGCTACATTTACAGTCTACATTATCTTAGGGGTTCATTCCCTCACAACAAGTGAGAAATATAAATGGATATAGGATAACAAGCAATAGTGATGAATGAAGACGGTGATAAGTCTTACATAAGTGATAACAGTTGCGATCTATCCAGTAAGACATTCAACTATGAAATAAAGACGTAGGAAACAGAGGAGGTGGAGGAGAAGCATTGCTAATCAGGAACAAATGAATTTTATGAAATGAGTGGAATAAACGGCTAGTGGTCAAATGACTACATACAAAGCATGCCCAAAACTAAGAGACCCAAAGTGATGACAACAATGATGTACAACCAAGACTGCAATTTGACGACATCAGAAAAGCAATAGTAGACACGACAGAGGAGGTGGCTACAAGATCCCACACAGGCAATGCAAAACTATTGATCATTGAAGATCCCAGCCACAAGAAACTAGAGTGGTAGAATCTGGAGCCACAAGAAACTAGAGTGGTAGAATCTGGAGCCACAAGAAACTAGAGTGGTAGAATCTGGAGCCACAAGAAACTAGAGTGGTAGAATCTGGAGCCACAAGAAACTAGAGTGGTAGAATCTGGAGCCACAAGAAACTAGAGTGGTAGAATCTGGAGCCACAAGAAACTAGAGTGGTAGAATCTGGAGCACAAGAAACTAGAGTGGTAGAATCTGGAGCCACAAGAAACTAGAGTGGTAGAATCTGGAGCCACAAGAAACTAGAGTGGTAGAATCTGGAGCCACAAGAAACTAGAGTGGTAGAATCTGGAGCCACAAGAAACTAGAGTGGTAGAATCTGGAGCCACAAGAAACTAGAGTGGTAGAATCTGGAGCCACAAGAAACTAGAGTGGTAGAATCTGGAGCCACAAGAAACTAGAGTGGTAGAATCTGGAGCCACAAGAAACTAGAGTGGTAGAATCTGGAGCCACAAGAAACTAGAGTGGTAGAATCTGGAGCCACAAGAAACTAGAGTGGTAAAATCTGGAGCCACAAGAAACTAGAGTGGTAAAATCTGGAGCCACAAGAAACTAGAGTGGTAAAATCTGGAGCCACAAGAAACTAGAGTGGTAGAAAACTGGAGCCACAAGAAACTAGAGTGGTAGAATCTGGAGCCACAAGAAACTAGAGTGGTAGAATCTGGAGCCACAAGAAACTAGAGTGGTAGAATCTGGAGCCACAAGAAACTAGAGTGGTAGAATCTGGAGCCACAAGAAACTAGAGTGGTAGAATCTGGAGCCACAAGAAACTAGAGTGGTAGAATCTGGAGCCACAAGAAACTAGAGTGGTAGAATCTGGAGCCACAAGAAACTAGAGTGGTAGAATCTGGAGCCACAAGAAACTAGAGTGGTAAAATCTGGAGCCACAAGAAACTAGAGTGGTAAAATCTGGAGCCACAAGAAACTAGAGTGGTAAAATCTGGAGCCTCAAGAAACTAGAGTGGTAAAATCTGGAGCCTCAAGAAACTAGAGTGGTAAAATCTGGAGCCTCAAGAAACTAGAGTGGTAAATCTGGAGCCTCAAGAAACTAGAGTGGTAAAATCTGGAGCCTCAAGAAACTAGAGTGGTAAAATCTGGAGCCTCAAGAAACTAGAGTGGTAGAATCTGGAGCCTCAAGAAACTAGAGTGGTAGAATCTGGAGCCTCAAGAAACTAGAGTGGTAAAATCTGGAGCCTCAAGAAACTAGAGTGGTAAAATCTGGAGCCTCAAGAAACTAGAGTGGTAAGAATCTGGAGCCTCAAGAAACTAGAGTGGTAGAATCTGGAGCCTCAAGAAACTAGAGTGGTAGAATCTGGAGCCTCAAGAAACTAGAGTGGTAAAATCTGGAGCCTCAAGAAACTAGAGTGGTAAAATCTGGAGCCTCAAGAAACTAGAGTGGTAAAATCTGGAGCCTCAAGAAACTAGAGTGGTAAAATCTGGAGCCTCAAGAAACTAGAGTGGTAAAATCTGGAGCCTCAAGAAACTAGAGTGGTAGAATCTGGAGCCTCAAGAAACTAGAGTGGTAAAATCTGGAGCCTCAAGAAACTAGAGTGGTAGAATCTGGAGCCTCAAGAAACTAGAGTGGTAAAATCTGGAGCCTCAAGAAACTAGAGTGGTAAAAATCTGGAGCCTCAAGAAACTAGAGTGGTAAAATCTGGAGCCTCAAGAAACTAGAGTGGTAAATCTGGAGCCTCAAGAACTAGAGTGGTAGAATCTGGAGCCTCAAGAAACTAGAGTGGTAAATCTGGAGCCTCAAGAAACTAGAGTGGTAGAATCTGGAGCCTCAAGAAACTAGAGTGGTAAAATCTGGAGCCTCAAGAAACTAGAGTGGTAGAATCTGGAGCCTCAAGAAACTAGAGTGGTAAAATCTGGAGCCTCAAGAAACTAGAGTGGTAGAATCTGGAGCCTCAAGAAACTAGAGTGGTAAAATCTGGAGCCTCAAGAAACTAGAGTGGTAAATCTGGAGCCTCAAGAAACTAGAGTGGTAAAATCTGGAGCCTCAAGAAACTAGAGTGGTAGAATCTGGAGCCTCAAGAAACTAGAGTGGTAAAATCTGGAGCCTCAAGAAACTAGAGTGGTAGAATCTGGAGCCTCAAGAAACTAGAGTGGTAAAATCTGGAGCCTCAAGAAACTAGAGTGGTAGAATCTGGAGCCTCAAGAAACTAGAGTGGTAAAATCTGGAGCCTCAAGAAACTAGAGTGGTAAAATCTGGAGCCTCAAGAAACTAGAGTGGTAAAATCTGGAGCCTCAAGAAACTAGAGTGGTAAAATCTGGAGCCTCAAGAAACTAGAGTGGTAAAATCTGGAGCCTCAAGAAACTAGAGTGGTAAAATCTGGAGCCTCAAGAAACTAGAGTGGTAAAATCTGGAGCCACAAGAAACTAGAGTGGTAAAATCTGGAGCCACAAGAAACTAGAGTGGTAGAATCTGGAGCCACAAGAAACTAGAGTTGTAGAATCTTGAGCCACAAGAAACTAGAGTGGTAGAATCTGGAGCCACAATAAACTAGAGTGGTAGAATCTGGAGTCATATGATGGATCAGAAACGGGGAAAGCTAAGTTGTTGGAGAGGGCTATAGAAACCTTAATGACTCAGCATATCAGGAACACAACTAGAGAGAAGGACTTATAACCCACGGTGCCCCCTGGCTTGGTGGCAAAAGCTCTCTCTTCACACGGTGAGGGTCTGGGTTCGATTCCCGGCGAAGGGGTGGAAACATTAGACGTGTTTCCTTACACCGATTGTCCATGTTCACCCATCAGTAAAATGGGTACCTGGGTGTTAGTCGACTGGTGTGGGTCGCATCCTGAGACTAAACTGACCTAATTTGCCCGAAATGCTCTGCATAACAAGCGGCTTTCTATATACTAGTAGTATGTCATTGATGTCAGCTAGGACTGTATAACTTGTGCATGTACTTGTAGAAATAAAGATATTATTATTTTTATTCTGGTGAAAAGCCCCTGAAAAGGAATAGGTTCATAAATGAAAACCAAAACTGTTTTAGACATGTATATCGTGTTTTACGAAGCCACTAGAGTTCTATATCGATGTAACCACACAGCAAGAGAGAGCGAGAGACAGACAGACAGAAAGAGAGACAGAGTAAGAGAGAGAGAGGGCTAAAGTGTTCCACAGGAAAGTGTGCTTGGGCCATTGTTATGGAATGTCTACGTCAACTACCTTAATCTCATCGTAGTATCCCATGCATAAGTAGATGTTTGAATATGCTTGTATGTAGTGCAAATGATGTGAAAAAGATGATGACCAGTGTTTGAATGAAAATATACTGGAAGTCCTGGCTCTATTCTAAAAAAAAAAAAAACATCTGAAGAGGGTAGGAGAATTTCAGAGGGGATAAATAAATGGGATTAGATCAGGAGTATCTGAGAGAGTTAGAGCTAAGGAAGGGGTAGCAATAATGTTGAAGGATAAGATAAGGCAGGAAAAGACGGAATGTAAATATGTATATAAATTCAAGGATTATGCGGATTAAAATTGTTTTCGGATGAGAAAAATGGGTTACACTATGCGTTTATGCACCTGGAGAAGAGAGGAGTATAGAGGAGGGAGAGAGAGAGAGAGAGCGAGAGAGAGAAAGAGAGAGAGAGAGAGAGAGAGAGAGAGAGAGAGAGAGAGAGAGAGAGAGAGAGAGAGAGATAGATGTTAAAGGAGGTTAGGAAGTTTTAACCAGGTTAGGAAGTTTTGACAATGGGTTGGGCACCTGAATGTTAAAGTGGGAGAAACGGTTGTAGTGGGCATGGTAGGTAAGTTTGGGGTACCAGGGGTAAATGACAATTGGGGATTTTGAACTTTGTATAGAAAGAGGTTTGGTAATAAGTAATAAATATTTTAAGAAAAAGAGGACAAATATGTATACGATATATGATATAGGGCGTAATGACAATAGTGTGTTGGATTATGTACTGGTAGATTAAAGGTTGATGGGTAGACTCCCGGATGTGTATGTTTATAGAGGGGGCAAAAGATATATCACATCATTTTTAGTTGTAGCTACAGTGAGAGTAAAAGGTAGATGGAGTGCAAGAAGAGTGGCATCAGCAAGTAAGAGAGAGGGTGAAGGCTTATAAACTAAAGAAGGAGGAAGTTAGAGAAAGATATAAGCAACTCTTGGTAGAAAGATGGGCTCATGGGAGTATAGGTAAAGAGGAGGTTGAAGCGTATGGGGAAAATTTAAGGCTTTGGAGGAGATTCATAATCTTTGATATATTGTACCAATGTATTCATGTTCATATTTGTGTTTTCTGTCAATGTATTCTGTCTATTGGATAACGTTTGTCTCCAGAGATACCTCAACGCACCACTCACATTTTCCTTCATCAGTTCCATGGTTAACCTCATCCTTTATAAACCCATCTGCTGACAACTCAACTCCCAAGTGTCTGAAAACATTCACTTCTTCCATAATCCCTCTCTCGAATGTATATCCAATTTTTCTTTATTTAAATCGTTTGATACCCTCATCACCTTACTCTTATATATGTTCACTTACAACTTTCTACCTTTACACACTCTCCCAAACTCGTCCACTAACCTTTGCAAGTTTTCTTTAGAATCTCCCATGAGCACAGTATCATCAGCAAAAAGTAACTGTGTCAACTCCCATTTTGCATTTGATTCCCCATAATTTAATCCCGCCCCTCTCCCCAACACCCTAGCATTTACTTCTTTTACAACCCCATCTATAAATATATTAAACAACCATGGTGACATTACACATCCCTGTCTAAGACCTACTTTTACCGGGAAGTAATCTCCCTCTCTCCTACACACCCTAACCTGAGCCTCACTATCCTCATACAAACTCTTTACAGCCTTCAGTAACTTACTACCTATTCTATACACTTGCAACATTTGATACATTGCTCCCCTATCCACTCTATCATATGCCTTTTCTAAGTCCATAAATGAAATGAAAACTTCCCTACCTTTATCTAAATACTGTTCACATATATGCTTCAATGTAAAAACTTGATCTACACATCCCCTACCCACTCTAACGCCTCCTTGCTCATCTGCAATCCTACTCTCTGTCTTTCCTCTAATTCTTTCAATAACAACCCTACCGTACACTTTACCTTGTATACTCAGTAAACTAATTCCCCTATAATTCTCACAATCTCTTTTATCCCCCCTTCCCTTTATATCCTCTCTGCCAATCCCTAGGTACCTTCCCCTCTTTCATACAGTTATTAAACAAAAATACCAACCACTCCAACACTATATCCCCCCCTGCTTTTAATATTTCTGTCATGATCCCGTCAGTTCCAGCTGCTTTATCCCCTTTCATTCTGTATAATGCCTCACGCACCTCCCCCACACTCACATCCTGCTCTTCTTCACTCCTAAACGATGTTATACCTCCCTGGCCAGTACATGAAATTACCGCCTCCTTTTTTTCATCGACATTTAAAAGTTCCTCGAAATATTCCCGCCATCTACATAATACCTCCAGCTCCCCATCTACTAACTCCCTTACTCTGATTTTAACTGACAAATCCAAATTTTTTTCTTGGTTTCAGCAAAATTTCTTGACTGAGCCTCTCCCACTCTATCATCTGCTCTCCTTTTGCACTCTCTCACCACTCTCTTCACCTTTCTTTTGCTCTCCATATACTCTGCTCTTCTATTAACACTTCATCATTCCACCACTCACTCCTCTTTCCTCCTGCACCCACCCTCCTATAGCCACAAACTTCTGCCCCACATTCTAATATTACATTTTTAAAACTATCCCAACCCTCTTCAACCTCCCCCACTACTACTACTTGCACTAGCCCACCTTTCTGCCAATAGTTGCTTATATCTCACCCTAACTTCCTCCTCCCTTAATTTATACACTTTTACCTTTTACTCTAACTGTAGCTACAACTAAATAATAGTCCGATATATCCGTTGCCCCTCTATAAACATGTACATCCTGAAATCTACCCATCAACCTTTTATCCGCCAATACATAATCTAACAAACTACTTTCATTACATGCTATATCATACCTTGTATACTTATTTATCCTATTTTTCATAAAATATGTATTACTTATTACCAAACATCTTTCTACACATAGCTCAATTAATGGTTCCCCATTTACATTTACCCCTGGCACCCCAAATTTACCTACTACTCCCTCCACAACATTTTTACCCACTTTAGTATTAAGATCCCCAACCACAAGTACTCTCTCACTTGGTTCAAAACTCCCCACACACTCTCAACATTTCCCAAAATCTCTCTCCTCTACTCTTGTCTCTTCTCCAGGTGCATAAACACTTACTAAACCCCACTTTTCACATCCAACCTTTATTTTACTCCACATAATCCTTGAATTTATACATTTACATTCCTTCTTTACCTGCAATAACTGATTATTCAACATTATTGCCACTCCTTCTTTAGCTCCAACTCTATTTGAAACTCCTGACCTAATCTCATTTATTTCTCCCCATTGAAACTCTCCCTTCATCTCTGTCTCACTTAAAGCCAGGACATCCAGCTTCTTTTCATTCATAACATCCACAATCATCTCTTTCTTATCATTCGCACAACATCCATGCACATTCAGACATCCCACTTTGACGGTTTTCTTCCTTTTCTTTTTAGTAAATCTATACGGGAAAAGGGGTTACTAGCCCATTGTTCCCGGCATTTTAGTTGACTTTTACAACACGCATGGCTTACGGAGGAAAGATTCTTATTCCACTTCCCCATGGATATGAAAGGAAAAGCAATAAGAACAAGAACTATTAAGATAAAATCAAAGAAAACTCAGATGAGTGTGTATACAAAACGTGTACATGAATGTGTAGTGTGACCTAAGTGTAAGTAGAAGTAGCAAGACGTATCTGAAATCTTGCATGTTTATGAGACAGAAAAAAGACACCATATATATGTGTGTGTGTAGAGAGAGAGAGAGAGAGAGAGAGAGAGAGAGAGAGAGAGAGAGAGAGAGAGAGAGAGAGAGAGAGAGAGAGAGAGAGAGAGAGAGAGAGAGAGAGAGAGATTCATATTTACCATGCGACTATTGCGTTATAAACTTCAAACTCGTTTTTGACGCATAACTCTTGTTGCAGTATTTGTCTGAGTGAGTTTCGACTTAACTGTCCAAACTGTGGAGACGCGAAGACAGCAGAAGAAGACTGTCTCACAATCTGCAAGAAATATATAATATTGATAATAAACATCGTTTCTTTGGTTACAAAAGTGGTTATAAAAAACATGTAATACAAACAAAATTTATCACATAATTTTATGCTCTCTAACGAAAACATCAGAATAATATTTTGACTGAAGTTGAATGGAAAGTGAATTATAAGTTTAGGCCGAGCGAAACGTAGCATTAAATGAAATATCCAATCAGTGCAAACGTATACATTTAAATAACTTGAATTATTAATATATTTACGTCATTCATACATTCATGGAGGAGGAGGAGGTTCATGCTGTCAGTTACAAGACAGTGGAGGAGGGTCATGCTGTCAGTTACAAGACAGTGGAGGAGGTTCATGCTGTCAGTTACAAGACAGTGGAGGAAGTTCATGCTGTCAGTTACAAGCAGTGGAGGAGGTTCATGCTGTCAGTTACAAGACAGTGGAGGAGGTTCATGCTGTCAGTTACAAGACAGTGGAGGAGGTTCATGCTGTCAGTTACAAGACAGTGGAGGAGGTTCATGCTGTCAGTTACAAGACAGTGGAGGAGGTTCATGCTGTCAGTTACAAGACAGTGGAGGAGGTTCATGCTGTCAGTTACAAGACAGTGGAGGAGGTTCATGCTGTCAGTTACCAAGACAGTGGAGGAGGTTCATGCTGTCAGTTACAAGACAGTGGAGGAGGTTCATGCTGTCAGTTAAAAGACAGTGGAGGAGGTTCATGCTGTCAGTTACAAGACAGTGGAGGAGGTTCATGCTTTTCAGTTACAAGACAGTGGAGAGGTTCATGCTGTCAGTTACAAGACAGTGGAGGAGGTTCATGCTGTCAGTTACAAGACAGTGGAGGAGGTTCATGCTGTCAGTTACAAGACAGTGGAGGAGGTTCATGCTGTCAGTTACAAGACAGTGGAGGAGGTTCATGCTGTCAGTTACAAGACAGTGGAGGAGGTTCATGCTGTCAGTTACAAGACAGTGGAGGAGGTTCATGCTGTCAGTTACAAGACAGTGGAGGAGGTTCATGCTGTCAGTTACAAGACAGTGGAGGAGGTTCATGCTGTCAGTTACAAGACAGTGGAGAGAGTTCATTGCTGTCAGTTTACAAGACAGTGGAGGAGGTTCATGCTGTCAGTTACAAGACAGTGAGGAGGTTCATGCTGTCAGTTACAAGACAGTGGAAGAGGTTCATGCTGTCAGTTACAAGACAGTGGAGAGGTTCATGCTGTCAGTTACAAGACCGTGAGGAGGTTCATGCTGTCAGTTACAAGACAGTGGAGAGTTCATGCTGTCAGTTACAAGACCGTGGAGGAGGTTCATGCTGTCAGTTACAGACAGTGGAGGGGTTCATGCTCTCAGTTACAAGACAGTGGAGGAGGTTCATGCTGTCAGTTACAAGACCGTGGAGGTTCATGCTGTCAATTACAAGACAGTGGAGTAGGTTCATGCTGTCAGTTACAGACAGTGGAGGAGGTTCATGCTGTCAGTTACAAGACGTGGAGGTCATGCTGTCATTACAAGACATGGGAGGTTCATGCTGTCAGTTACAAGACAGTGGAGGAGGTTCATGCTGTCAGTTACAAGACAGTGGAGGAGGTTCATGCTGTCAGTTACAAGACAGTGGAGGATGTTCATGCTGTCAGTTACAAGACAGTGGAGGAGGTTCATGTTGTCAGTTACAAGACAGTGGAGGAGGTTCATGCTGTCAGTTACAATACAGTGGAGGAGGTTCATGCAGCCAGTTACAAGACAGTAGAGGAGAATAATGCTGTCAGTTACAAGACAGTGGAGGAGGTTCATTCTGTCAGTTACAAGACAGTGGAGGAGGTTCATGTTGTAAGTTACAAGACAGTGGAGGAAGTTCATGCTGTCAGTTACGAGGCAGTGGAGGAGGTTCATGCTTTCTGTTACAAGACAGTGGAGGAGGTTCATGCTGTCAGTTACAAGACAGTGGAGGAGGTTCATGTTGTCAGTTACAAGACAGTGGAGGAGGTTCATGCTATCAGTTACAAGACAGTGGAGGAGGTTCATGTTGTAAGTTACAAGACTGTGGAGGAGGTTCATGCTGCCAGTTACAAGACAGTGGAGGAGGTTCATGCTGTCAGTTACAAGACAGTGGAGGAGGTTCATGCTGTCAGTTACAAGACAGTGGAGGAGGTTCATGCTGTCAGTTACAAGACAGTGGAGGAGTTTCATGCTGTCATTTACAAGACAGTGGAGGAGGTTCATGCTGTCAGTTATAAGACAGTGGAGGAGGTTCATTCTGTCATTTACAAGACAGTGGAGGAGGTTCATGCTGTCAGTTACAAGACAGTGAAGGAGGTTCATGCTGTCAGTAACAAGACCGTGGAGAAGGTTCATGCTGTCAGTTACAAGACTGTGAAGGAGGTTCATGCTGTCAGTTACCAGACAGTGGAGGAGGTTCATGCTGTCAGTTACAAGACCGTGGAGGAGGTTCATGCTGTCAGTTACCAGACAGTGGAGGAGGGTCATGCTCTCAGTTACAAGACAGTGGAGGAGGTTCATGCTGTCAGTTACAAGACCGTGGAGGATGTTCATGCTGTCAGTTACAAGACAGTGGAGGAGGTTCATGCTGTCAGTTACAAGACAGTGGAGGAGGTTCATGATGTCTTTTACAAGACAGTGGAGGAGGTTCATACTGTCAGTTACAAGACAGTGGAGGAGGGTCATGTTGTCAGTTACAAGTCAGTGGAGGAGATTAATGCTGTCAGTTACAAGACAGTGAAGGAGGTTCATGCTGTCAGTTACAAGACAGTGGAGGAGGTTCATGCTGTCATTTACAAGACAGTGGAGGACGCTCATGCTGTCAGTTACATGACAGTGGAAAAGATTCATGATGTCTTGTACAAGACAGTGGAGGAGGTTCATGCTGTCTGGTACAAGACAGTGGAGGAGGTTCATGCTGTCAGTTACAAGGCAGTGGAGGAGGTTCATGCTGTCAGTTACATGACAATGGAGGAGGTTCATGTTGTCAGTTACATGACAGTGGAGGTGGTTCATGCTGTCTGATAAAAGACAGTGGAAGAGGCTCATGTTGTCAGTTACAAGACAGTGGAGGAGGTTCATGCTGTCAGTTACAAGACAGTGGAGGAGGTTCATGCTGTCAGTTTCAAGACATGAGTGTGTGTATGTTTGTATGTGCATGTATGTGTGTGTGTGTGTGTGTGTGTGTGTGAGTGTGTGTGTACTCACATAATTGTGGTTGCAGGGGTCGAGACTCAGCTGCTGGCCCCGCCTCTTCATTGTCCACTACTGTGTCTCTTCTTTCCCTGCTCCATGAGCTTCATCATACTTCGTCTTAAAGCTATGTATGGTTCCTGACTCCACTACATCATTTGCTAGACTGATCCATTTCCTGACTACTCTATGGCTGAAGAATATCTTCCTAACATCCCTTTGACTCATCTGAGTTTTCAGCTTCCAGATTGTGTCCCCTTGTTTTGTGTTTCCTCTCTGGAACATCCTGTCACTGTCTACCTTGTCGATTCCGCGCAGTATTTTGTATGTGTGTGTCTGTGTGTGTGTGTGTGTGTGTGTGTGTGTGTACTCACCTATTTGTTTTTTTGTACTCACCTATTTGTGGTTGCAGGGGTCGATTCATAGCTCCTGGCCCCGCCTCTTCACTGATTGCTACTAGGTCATCTCTCTCCCTGCTCCATGAGCTTTATCAAACCTCGTCTTAAAACTATGTATGGTTCCTGCCTCCACTACGTCACTTTCTAGGTTATTCCACTTCCTGTTAACTCTGTGACTGAAGAAATACTTCCTAACATCCCTTTGACTCATAGGAGTCTTCAACTTCCAACTGTGACCCCTTGTTTCTGTGTCCCCTCTCTGGAACATCTTGTCTCTGTCCACCTTATCTATTCCTCGCAACATTTTATATATCGTTATCATGTCTCCCCTAACCCTCCTGTCCTCTAGTGTCGTCAGGCCGATTCCCCTTAACCTTTCTTCGTAGGACAATCCCCTTAGCTCTGGGACTAGTCTTGTTGCAAACCTCTGCACTTTCTCTAATTTCCTGACGTGCTTGACCAGGTGTGGGTTCCAAACTGGTGCTGCATACTCCAGTATGGGGCTGACGTATATGGTGTACAGAGTCTTGAACGATTCCTTAGTGAGGTATTGGAACGCTATTCTTAGGTTTGCCAGCCGCCCGTATGCTGAAGCAGTTATCTGATTGATGTGTGCCTCAGGAGATGTGCTCGGTATTATACTCACCCCAACATCTTTTTCCTTGAGTGAGGTTTGCAGTCTTTGGCCACCTAGATTATACTCTGTCTGCGGTCTTCTTTGCCCTTCCCCCGGGCTTCATGACTTTACATTTGGCAGGGTTA
>WNWK01027228.1:0-26510 GCA_009830355.1 Cherax destructor
ACTGCAAAACTCCAGGCAGACATTAACCAAATCTTTAACTGGGCCGCAGAAAACAATATGAAGTTCAATGATGAGAAATTTTAATTACTCCAATACAGAAAACATGAGGAAATTAAAACTATATCGGAGTAAAAAAACAATTCCAACCACACAATAGAGCGAAAAACTAATGTAAAAGACCTGGGAGTGATAAAGTAACAGGATCTCACTTTCAAAGACCACAACATTGTATCAATCGCATCTGCTAGAAAAATGACAGGATGCATAATGAGACCCTTCATAACTAGGGGTGCCAAGCTCATGATATCATTCTTCAGATAGCTTGTTCTATCTAGGCTGGAATATTGCTGCATATTAACTGCAACTTTCAAGGCAGGTGAAATTGCTGACCTAGAAAATGTGCAGAGAACATTCACGGCAAACATAACTGCAATAAAACACTTCAATTTATTGAGGGAATAAATAGCAACATAAGCAAATTTGCTGATGACACCAAAATAGGCCATCTTTTCAAATGAGGACATTAGAGCACTCCAGGATGATTTGAATATGTCAGTAGTAGTACTTATGATCAGTAGTAGCAATTGTAACTTACCAACCATTAGTTGAGTCACAAGCCTTTCACGTGATCACTGTTCGTTACTAGCCTTTCCTGCTGACCTAAGCGATATCAAGGGTCAATATGAGTGCCCCTCGCCCACAGGAGTGGCAGTCCTAGACCAGAGAGCAGAGAGTGTAGACAGGCAAGGTGACACAGGCTCTGAGTGTACTCACCATTTTCACCAATATACCAGTTACCAACTAAATACGTTTGTGTTTAGTACCAAATTCATTGTCAAGAACCCCACACGACAAATGGTGGCAGCGTTGTGGGCATGGATTTAAGAAGATCTCATCAGGTCTTTGTCAGTGCCGCCGGCGTCTCAAGAACCAACCGCCACACACCTCCAGCCGTTACTGCCAGCCTGCAGAGCCAGTTTGTACAGCCGTATATGGTATAATTTTTATTCATTTTATCAATATTTCGTTGAACAAATTCCCTTTAGTGTTCATATTTAAAGTAAAGTGTTCTCATTGAGTTAAATTGTTTACCTAATTTGCAAATGAGAGTTAGTGTTCAAGCTCATTGTTCCCAGTGCAAAATTATTTTTATTGATACATTGACTTATTCTGCAACTTACTTGCATTGTGAAATTTATTGTTCTACAGTGATTAATTTCTCAAATCATTTTTATATTGTATTTTCTGCTCTATTTTAATCATTGTTTATTTCTAATAAGAGTTAAAATTATAATTCAGTGCAATCTTTTCAGTATTAAAATTCATTTAGTTGTGTTATCAGTGCATATTAATTTCTTTAGTGTCATTTTCTTTTTAGAAAATTTGTTTTTCCAACATATTTTCCAATTTAGTTACTTTTGCAAACTAGTTACATATTTCATTGCAATTTCACCCATTTGTGTTATATCTTTTAGTATTCATTGTTCTTGCCTCATTATTTTGTACAAATTCTTTGCAATTATGTCTCACATACCTTGGAGTTGTACTGTAGCAAATGACGGCAATCAGACTTCTGACGATCCTGCTGTCCCTGTAGACATTCCTAATAGTTCCTTATCGACTGCTAGACCACATCAGACACAGAGACCCTGTAGTTTTCCTCGTGACTGACGCTTTGCCTTTGTTCAATGGCCATGCAAATAATCTTGAAGCATGGTTTACTGCCGTTCGTTCACGGGCCAGTGCCCTCGTGGAGGGTCCTCCCTCTGAGGAAAACATCAGAATTACGACAGAAGCTCTTCATCGATCGCCTACTGCTGTCCACGTTGTCGACCTTCTTGCCATGCAAGACTTTAGGAATCTTACTAAGTGGTCAGAATATGAGGAATTGATTCGTTCTTTTCTTGTGCCAGAACCAGCAGCTGATCATTATATTGTTCTTAGAGAACTGGTGAATGCAACACTCATGACTGGTGAAACGTTGAGTGAATTTGCGGTTAGATTAGATAACCTTTTATCATAATTTCTCAAAGCTGTCGAGTCCTCAAAATTTGTACCTGACCAGGATAAAGGATCCTCAGCATCGTTTGCTAAATTAGCCGCTTTTGAGGCAATCAAAGAACTTTTTCCGTCTGCTTCCAGGTGTACTTATGAGTCTAATCCTCCGACTGTGCAGAATGAACTGCTTACAGCCTTCAATCATGTACGTTCCTTATGTCCCCAGGGTACTTTTCCATGTATTAAATCTAATTTCGCAACTCTGCCTCACTCAGTACCGCCCCTCGCTTGTGCCACAGCGCCCACTCAAAGTAGACAATCACAGTGATCGCCCAAGATCAGTGTACCAAGTCAGAATAACCCTCGTAGTGTTTATAGTAAATTCAGTACCCATAGTCAGAGGACATGTTACAACTGCGGTTACTGTGGCCATTTTGCAGTTAATTGCCCTGATAGTCACCCTAAGATGCGTAGTACAGATGACGACTACCAATAAAAATTGCCATACTGTACTTATCATAGAATCCATGGACATGACACATCTGAGTGCAATGCTCTCTGCAACCTTAGGTCCTCTAGATCTCTTCGTGACCGTTCCTACCTCAGAACCAGGAGAGGAAATAGAGGTCGTGGTTCTAAAGCTAATAACCAGAACCAAGTTCATTCCTCAAATTCCGGGGAATGTGAGACATCCCTGCAATGTCGACTAGTTCAAGTAGTAGTTTCTCCTCAGGGGACGCCTTGTCGCAAAACGACTATTTGAAACTAGTAATGTCATTTCTTGTTAACTTCACATGCCGTCTGCAGAAAGACGTCTCTGTAGCAGCTAGTGCCCTCACTAGTGTCTGTTGTTGTCCCTCATGTTCCAGATGGTGATAACGTCCTCGTTGACAGTGATTCCTGCAAAGTGAAGGGTTTGTTTTTGGAGCCATCCTTACATGTTGTAAGAGATAGTAAGATCCATTTCTTCCTTGCCAACACTTCCGGTCACAGTGTTCGCCTCAGAGCAAATACCAATATTGTTGACCTTGTTCACTATCTTTACCCTGTTCAGGTAGGGGATGAGTTGTCACCTGACCAGTGGGTCGGTGCTATTTCAACAGGGGAGAGCCCATCCACTCCAACGGATCAATCCATTCCACCAGTAGAGGAAAAAGACTTAGCTCCCACTGACTTCCCAGACGAGGTCAAACGTCTGTTGAATCTGTTGAGCAAACGTCGTAAAGCCATTGCCTTACCAGGTGAAAAGATGGGTATAACGAACTTATTGTCCCATCGTATCCCACTTGAACCTGGTACTAGACCAATTTATATACCTGCGTACAGAATGAATCATAGGTAGTAGGTTGGTAGACAGCAACCACCCAGGGAGGTACTACGTCCTGCCAAGTGAATGTGAAACAGAAACCTGTAACTGTTTTACATGATGGTAGGATTGCTGGTGTCATTTTCTGTCTCATAAACACGCTGGATAACAAGTACATCTTGCTACTTCTACTTACACTTAGGTCACACTACATAGCATGCACATGCATATATATACATACATACACATATCTAGGTTTTTCTTCTTTTTTCTTAATAGCTCTTGTTCTTCTTTATTTCCTCTATTCTCCATGGGGAAGTGGAAAAGAATCTTTCCTCTGTAAGCCATGCGTGTCATATGAGGCGACTATAATGCCGGGAGCAATATGCTAGTAACCCCTTCTCCTGTATACATTTACTAAAAAAGAGAATTTTTTTTTTATAAAACTGGCATGCTTGAATGTGCGGGGATGTAGTGCAGATGATAAGAAAGAGATGATTTTTGATGTTGTGAATGAAAAGAAGTTGTATGTCCTGGCCCTAAGCAAAACAAAGCTGAAGGGGGTAGGCGAGTTTCAGTGGGGAGAAATAAATGGGATTAAGTCAGGAGTATCTAAGAGAGTTAGAGCTAAGGAAGGGGTAGCAATGATGTTGAAAGATCAGTTATGAAAGGAGAAGAGGGAATATAAATGTATAAATTCAAGGATTATGTGGATCAAAATAAGGGTCGGATGCGAAAAGTGGGTCATAATAAGCGTGTATGCACCTGGAGAAGAGACGAGTGTAGAGGAGAGAGAGAGATTTTGGGAGATGTTAAGCGAATGTATAGGAACTTTTGAACCAAGTGAGAGGGTAATTGTGGTAGGGAACCTTAATGCTAAAGTAGGAGAAACATTTAGAGAGGGTGTGGTAGGTAAGTTTGGGGTGCCAGGTGTAAATGATAATGGGAGCCATTTAATTGAGCTTTGTTTAGAAAGTGGTTTAGTTATAGGCAATACATGTTTTAAGAAAAAGAGGATAAATAAGTATACAAGATATGATGTAGGGTGTAATAACAGTAGTTTGTTGGACTACGTATTGGTAGATAAAAGACTATTGAGTAGACTTCAGGATGTACATGTTTATAGAGGGGCCACAAATATATCAGATTACTTTTTAGTTGTAGCTACAGTGAGAGTAAAATGTAGATGGGATACAAGGAAAATAGAAGCAACAAGAGAGAGGTGAAGGTTTATAAACTAAAAGAGGAGGCAGTTAGGGTAAGATATAAACAACTATTGGAGGATAGATGGGCTAGTGAGAGAATAGGCAATGGGTCAAATATGCATGGGGTAGGTTTAAGAATGTAGTGTTAGAGTGTTCAGAAGAAGTTTCTGGTTATAGGAAAGTGGGTGCGGGAGGGAAGAAGAGTGATTGGTGGAATGATCATGTAAAGAGAGTAGTAAGAGAGAAAAAGTTAGCATATGAGAGATTTTTACAAAGTAGAAGTGATGCAAGGACGGAAGAGTATATGGAGAGAAAAATAGAGGTTAAGAGAGTGGTGAAGTAATGTAAAAAGAGAGCAAATGAGAGAGTGGGTGAGATGTTATCAACAATTTTGTTGAAAATAAGAAAAAGTTTTTGAGTGAGATTAATAAGTTGTGGAAGCCTAGGGAACTAATGGATTTGACAGTTAAAAATAGGAGAGGAGAGTTATTAAATGGAGAGTTAGAGGTATCGGGAAGATGGAGGGAATATTTTGAGGAATTGCTAAATGTTGATGAAGATAGGGAAGCTGTTATTTCGTGTATAGGGCAAGGAGGAATAACATCTTGTAGGAGTGAGGAAGAGCCAGTTGTGAGTGTGGGGGAAGTTCGTGTGGCAGTGGGTAAAATGAAAGGGGTGTAAGGCAGCTGGGATTGATGGGATAAGGATAGAAATGTTAAAAGCAGGTGGAGATATAATTTTGGAGTGGTTGGTGCTATTATTTAATAAATGTATGGAAGAGGGTAAGGTACCTAGGGAATGGCAGAGAGCGTGCATAGTTCCTTTGTATAAAGGCAAAGAGGACAAAAGAGAGTGCAAAAATTATAAGGGAATAAGTCTGTTGAGTATACCTGGTAAAGTGTATGGTAGAGTTATTATTGAAAGAATTAAGAGCAAGACTGAGAGTAGGATAGAAGATGAACAAGGAGGTTTTAGGAAAGGTAGGGGGTGTGTAGACCAAGTGTTTACAGTGAAACATATAAGTGAACAGTATTTAGGTAAGGGTAAAGAGGTTTTTGTGGCATTTATGCATTTGGAAAAGGCGTATGACAGGGTGTGTAGGGACACAATATGGCAGATGTTGCAGGTGTATGGAATAGGAGGTAGGTTACTGAAAGCAGTGAAGAGTTTATACGAGGATAGTGAGGCTCAGGTTAGAGTATGTAGGAGAGAGGGAGATTATTTCCCAGTAAAAGTAGGCTTTAGGCAAAGATGTGTGATGTCACCGTGGTTGTTCAATATATTTATAGATGGGGTTGTAAGAGAAGTGAATGCGAGGGTGTTGGCAAGAGGTGTAGGGTTAAAAGATAAAGAATCTAACACAAAGTGGGAGTTGTCACAGCTGCTTTTTGCTGATGACACTGTACTTTTGGGAGATTCTGAAGAGAAGGTGCAGAATTTGGTGGATGAGTTTGGTAGGGTATGTAAAAGAAGGAAATTGAAAGTGAATATAGGAAAGAGTAAGGTGATGAGGATAACAAAAAAATTAGGTGATGAAAGATTGGATATCAGATTGGATGGAGAGAATATTGAGGAGGTAAATGTATTCAGATATTTAGGAGTGGACGTGTCAGCAGATGGGTCTATGAAGGATGAGGTGAATCATAGATTTGATGAAGGTAAAAGGGTAAGTGGTGCACTTAGGAGTCTGTTGAGACAAAGAACTTTGTCCGTGGAAACAAAGAGGGGAATGTATGAGAGAATAGTTATACCAACACTCTTATATGGGTGTGAAGCATGGGTGGTAAATGTTGCAACAAGGAGAAGGCTGGAGGCAATGGAGATGTCATGTCTGTGATCAATGTGTGGTGTGAATATAATGCAGCGAATTCGTAGTTTGGAAATTAGGAGGAGGTGCGGGATTACCAAGACTATTATCCAGAGGGCTGAGGCGGGGTTGTTAAGGTGGTTTAGACATGTAGAGAGAATGGAACGAGACAGAATGACTTCGAGAGTGTATAAATCTGTAGTGGAAGGAAGGCGGGGTAGGGGTCGGCCTAGGAAAGATTGGAAGGAGGGGTAAAGGAGGTTTTGTGTGTGAGGGGCTTGGACTTCCAGCAAGCATGTGTGAGCATATTTGATAGGAGTGAATGGAGACAAATGATTTTTAATACTTGATGAGCTGTTGGAGTGGAAGCAAAGTAACATTTATGAAGGGATTCAGGGAAACCGGCAGGCCGGACTTGAGTCTTGGAGATGGGAAGTACAGTGCCTGCACTCTTAAGGAGGGGTGTTAATGTTGCAGTTTTGTAACTGTAGTGTAAGCATGCCTCTGGCAAGACAGTGATGAAGTGAATGATGATGAAAGTTTTTCTTTTTCAGGCCACCCTGCCTTGGTGGGAAATGGCCGATGTGTTAATAAAAAAATAGAATGCCTTATTCACAAGTTGATGTTGCAGATAAATTGATCAATCAGATGCTTGAAGATGGTGTTATCGCACCTATCATTTCACCCTGGAATGCGCCCCTGATCTTAGTACCTAAGGACAGTACTTGGCGCCCAGTGATTGATTTTAGGAAGTTAAATGCGAAAACAATTCCAGATCGCTTTCCACTTCCTGTACTTGGTGACCTTTTAAGTAACATCGGAGATAACAAAGTCTTCTCGACCCTAGATTTGTTATAAGAGTTTTATCAAGACAGACATAGACAGTATAATAACCTATGTGACATGTCAAGATATCTTATTAATGAAAATAAGATACCAGATATACTAAGCAAATTCCCTAAATTTGCTTGTAACAAATAAGTGAACTGTAGATATAAATCCATATGTACAATTGTTAACCCTTTTGGGGCCTAGTTCATAGGCCCTTTGTGTATCCATATGCTCTTGCGCTACTGTCCACAGGATAGATATGGGGTGCACAATAAACTAGCCACTTCGGTGGCAAAATCTAAATCTAAATCTCTTCACGAGGACAGCCAAGAGCTAACCACATTCTCCACTCTAACAGGCCATTTTCACTTCCTCCGTATGGCTTTTGGGTTACGCTCCTCACCTATCACATTCTCGAGGCTCATGACCAATATCTTTAGAGGCCTCATAGGTAACGCACTTATGGTGTACTTATATGATGTGATTGTCATGTCACAAGACGTGGATATGCACTTGGAAAGACTTGATGTAGTACTTGGTAAGCTTGAAGAAGCCAATTTAAAGATCAAACTGTCTAAATGTCAATTTTTTAGATCAGAAATTAAGTTTCTTGGTCATGTAGTCACTCCTATAGGGGTTACGACTGAATAAAGTAAAGTAACTGCAGTATTAAATTTTCCATCTCCCAAAACTGCTGATGCCATAAGATCCTTTGTGGGCTTAGCAGGTTTTTACAGATCTTTCATTGCCATTTTTTTTCCATAGCAGCTCTAACTGAGTTGGTTAAGAAAGATGCTCCATTCGTTTGAACCTTCCGTCAAGAAAGATCATTTCAAAATCTCAAATTTTTAAATTTTCATTGGCATAGGTGCCGTACTCGCACAAAAGACTGGTAGCAAGTACAACGCAGTTGCATTTGCTAGCTGAGTCCTTACAAAGGCTGAACGTAGTTATACAATAACTGAGCAGGAAGCTTTAGTGATAGTATGGTCTTTAAAGCACTTCCAAGACATCATATATCAGTACTCTGTTCATGTCTTGAAAGACCATGCCCCACTAATACCATTATTTCAGAACAAACAACTTACTGGAAGACTAGCCAGATGGCTCTTGACTATCCAAGAGTTCAACACTACCATTGAACATTTACCTGGCAAGTCAAATGTAGTTGCAGATGCTTTATCATGACATGTTAGTATAGTAACTGCAGATCCTCCATTTAGTGCAGAGGACGTAAAGAATGCTCAAAGAACAGATCCCATGTAGTCTGGTGTGATTCGATTCCTGCTCCAGGAAGACCTTATTCTCACTGTGAAGCCACCAGCACACATTAGTGACTTTGTCATGAACCAAGAATTACTTTATCAAACAGCCAATCTGGGTACTCCTAGTAGAAGGGTATACCAGTTAGTAATTCCACAGTCACTAGTGAATGTAGCCTTACAGCTAGTTCACGATGTACCAGATGTTGCACACCCTGGTATGGATCATTCTGTAAAGCAAGCCAGATTGAAATACTTTTGGCCTCGTATGACTACTGATATTACTATGTTAAGAAATGTAGTGTCTGTATGCAACATAAAGGCAATGTTAATGGTCCTAATCCTATCCGGGTGTATCCAACTACTAGTGAACCATGGGAAAGAGTTGTGCTACATCTGTTAACTAATTTCCAATGTTTCTTCCAGGGCAACAAACATGTCTGTGTTATGGTAGATCATTTCACCAGATATTGTGAGTTAGTTCCTATTGCAGATAAGACTGCTGAGACAGTAGCTAAAGCGTTTAAAGAACGTATAATCTTCAGACATACCACTCCTAAGTCCCTAGCAACAGATAATGGAGGTGAATTCTGTAATGTGATTCTTGAAAATTTGTGTACTTTGTACAAGATCCATCCTGCCAGTAATGGTTTAGCGGAAAGAACCAATAAGAAAGTACTTGATGTGTCGAGAACCACTATCAATCCCAATAGTGCAACCTGGGATGAAGTTATACCTGATGTTCAGTGTGCAATAAATTCTGCTTACAATACTTCAATAGGTGACACTCCACATTATGTGTTGTATGGTGTCGATAAGCGTTTGCCTTATGAGTTTTGATTTTCTAATCCGAAACCAAATTACAATCCTGATGATTTCATAGCAACTCGTACCAGCCAAGCTCAGAGCGTTTTCAGGATCTGAGAAACACTTCATAAATCAACAGCAGAATTTAAAAGTCACTAACACTCGAGCAAAATCGACCAAAAGTTTGTTAGTCCTTATCGAGTAGTTGAATATATTAATGGGAATAAGTATAAGGTTAGATAAATCAGTACAGTCAGTATAAAGAATCGAATTTAGGTCATATGAAGTTAGTATGCGATGAGGGCGAGGTTCTTGACAACCAGACAAATCAGGTGGTGGAGATAAGGTGGTGGAGTAGCTGAGTGAGGCACACCATTCTACCATTTAGCTTGCCGGACCTTGTGCGAGACATGGCGCGCATGCTGCATGACTTCCCTTAGCAGATGCATGGACTTGGCCGTGGGATTTCGCCTGTGCATCTTGCGGACGACATTGATGTGGTGGTTCTGTTCCTTGATTACCTCATTTTAGAACCACCAGTCACGCTTGTATGACCCTACGCCCGTAATCCTAGGTATGGCTACCTCAGCTGCCCATGTGAAGGCCGCCTGTAGGCTCTGAGCCGCCACATCTGGATCTTCTGGTAGAGTAGTCTCTGCCCACCAGAGCTCAATGACCTCCCGGAAGCACTGCCAGTCGGCCTTCTTGAGATTCCATCTGGGGGTATGCGTGGGAGATGGGTGCCACTGGACCATCAGTGTGGTGACCACTGCAAAGTGATCACTGGTTAGACGGGGGTGGAGCTCCCGACTTGCACTCGAGAGCAGCCGTCTAGAGATGAGTGTGATATCTAGACGGCCACCGTAGTGATGGGTTGGCTCCCCATTGATGAGGAGGGAGGTCTCAGGTACATCCTCCAACACGTTGGTGGGGGAGACAGAATTAATTATTGGGTAGTGGGCATTGACATCCTCAGTCACAACAAGACCCTCCAGGGATCCAAGTGGTACCAACTCAAAAATGTCAAGGGTGGACCGAGGGCTTCTGTATATGTTGTAAACCATGAGAGGTCCATCCGGAAGTCGTAAGGTGACGGCCTGTACCTCCACGCCCTTCCCGCAGTCGATGGGGTCAGTGGAGATCCAGTGAGGGATAGTATTCCTGACGTAGACTGCCGTGCCTCTGCCGGTGCTTTCCAGGAGCTGAAGATAAGCCGAGAATCCCAGGATACGTGGCGGTGGTTGATTTGGTAATTTGGTAAGTGTCTCCTGGAGCAGGAAGACATCGCTTTCATCTTGTACTGCAGCTTCAATCACTAAGTGAATTTTTCGCTGCAGCCCACAAACGTTCCAATGGAGGATCTTCAAGGGGTGTAGAGGTGGCCCTCTGATTCCATCTCTGCCTGGGACACGTCGTCGTCCGTTGTTGGTGACTGCGGGATCTCCTTCGTCACGGACTGGAAGGACTTCTGGATGATGGCTTGAAGTTCCATTGAGTCCTTCCTGTCCAGTAGGACCACGCCTAGCATCGATGACAGGAGCTGTCTGCAGGCGCCCCTGTCCTCCGCGCTGTATAACCCTTGTGGTTTAGCGCTTCTTTTGAATATAATAATAATAATAATGTCCTCTGCCGACGGCAGCAGGCGAGAGAGGAACTTTGAGATGACCCCAACGGTTTTCTTTAGTCGAGCGGGAAATGAGTCTACCATTACCTCTGTAGGTGGTGGGTCGGACGACTCTTCATGTTGGGCCTGAGCCAGTGGGTAAGTTTGTGTGGCTGTCGACACTGCAGCTGCATAAGCTGGGTGCACCCTGGGTGTGGCCGGAGTGGCCATGGACTTCCGGGTCTCCTAGCAGGGAGCCACTGTTTGACTCTGGACGGTCACATTAGGTGCCTGCCCTTGGGAAGAGGCTTGCTGGTGGGATGGCATTGATTGACGGTGCCCAGCAGGGGCCTGCTGGGCAGTGTTCCTGGCCTGTGGCCGCTTTTCCTAGTGATTGTGTTTTCTCAGCCATCTTGCTGTCTGGCCCCACTGTTGGCCCTGCAGCTGCAAGCCATTGACTGCCCCTTGATGCCTCTGCTGGGAGCCCAGTGCCTGAAACTTGCTGGTATCGCCCATCTGTGGCATCCGTGGTGCCGCGGTTGGAGCCCATGCTGACTGTTGCTGGGTGCTTCTGAGGTTGGGCGTTGCCGTGCGTGCCAAGCTGTTCCGGTGACGCACCTGCTGCCAGTGCTGCACCATCACAGGACAGCTCTGGTTCCAGGCATGGTGCTTCTCTGGCCGGTTGTTTGAGGAGTGCAATGCAGTCCTTCGAGTCGTGTGTCTTGCTGCACACTCCACACATCTTCCCTCACTGGCAGGTGGCCGCAATGTGATTGAATTCCTGACAGTTGAAGCACTGCAGTGAGCCTGTCAGGTACGGCTGGGTCTTGAACCTTCCCCAGACCTCAAGGTCCAGGTGCGTGGGGAGTGGCCTTTGTGGTGTATCAGTACCTGTCGGGTGGGTACCTTGTTCACCTTGTCAGTGAGTCTCTCTGCCTTGACAATATTGGGCAGTTCCAAAATGAGGTCCAATGCGAGGGGCACAGGGACGTGTAAGAACACCCCCTTGTATACCTTCTCCCAAGCAACCAGTTCCACCATGCTGGGATGTGTCACAACCAGCCCCTTTAATGCCTCGTATGAATCCTCGTTCCGAGGAATGACCGAAACCTCGTTCCTGAGAGTGACCTCGCAGCGGTGCTGGAGGTGGGGTATGCTCTCCAGATACCTCACAAACCTTGAATTTGTTGAAGGCCATGGTTGCTTGTGTCCGAGCAGAGCGGGAATTCTTTCTTCCACGTGGAGTCAGCCATTCAACATTCTCTGTGGTGGCTGATGCAACTGGAGTGGGTACCTGGTTGGGCCCCTTCTCCGCCATTTGAGGAGCCACAGCCTCCTGGTGTCCTCCCATGACCCCTATGTCCATCTGGGGGAGCAGGTCTCCTTGGGTAGCAGGTGCCGACTCAACTAGTGGCAGATCGGCAGATACAGCAGTCTCCACAGCATCCTTGGCCTTTTTGATGGGGGCTCTCATCGGCCCCATGTCGTCCTCCGACTCGTCTTCGCATTCCAATAAACGTTTAGGCCGCTCTCCTGGGCTTGACGTGGTGACTGTAGGTGTGGGGACTGAACCAGCAGCTGTGCTGCTGACTGTGCTCACAGCTCTGATGCACTGAAAACTGTCCAACGATCACTAGAAACGACGCTAATCTGTGTGTAAAATAACAGATAAGTATATGAATGAATGGTTCAGAGAACCGACGAGTTGGTAAATTAGACACATATGCAACACTTGGGTATCTTTATTGAGGAAACGTTTCGCCACACAGTGGCTTCATCAGTCCATACAAAGGAGAATCGTGAAGAACAGGAGGAATGTGAGGTTGTCAGTCCCTCAATCTTGAGTTGATGTTGTCAGTCCATCAATCTTGAATAGAATAACAGCATATGAGCGGAGGAAGCTTATATACTGAAGACAGGAGAGGTGCAGCAGTCGTAGGAGGTGTCACATTTGTTCAATGTGGAAGTAGGTCGTGAACAAATGTGACACCTCCTACGACTGCTGCACCTCTCCTGTCTTCAGTATATAAGCTTCCTCCGCTCATATGCTGTTATTCTATTCAAGATTGATGGACTGACAACATCAACTCAAGATTGAGGGACTGACAACCTCACACTCCTCCTGTTCTTCACGATTCTCCTTTGTATGGACTGATGAAGCCACTGTGTGGCGAAACTTTTCCTCAATAAAGATACCCAAGTGTTGCATACGTAGATAAGTATAATCCCAAGCGAACACATAGCCCACGAACAACAATAACGGGCGTAAATCTGTGCGTAAACTAACACAGATATCTCCTCCCTGTGACAGTATTGTTCTATCATCAATATATTTCGACTTGAAAATTCAGAGTATATATGCTAAGAATTATGTATATACGTGTACATTGTATGTCTCATCATGTATACACATACAGGCTTGTATGTACGTATAAGTATTTATTCTGCGAAACTTTTCTCAGTTTATTTACACCAATAATTATTGTTGTTGTTGTTGTTGATTCGCCAGTACTCTCCCTGCCCGGGTCTGTTCCAGATGGTGATCTGGCCTTGGCTACCTGTCTTGGGAGTGTCTGAGACCTATGTCTCCCATGGAAGGAGGTACAAGTACCCCCTCATCGTTGGGACCAACTGTCCCCAGGCCAAGCTACATTCCCCGCCCTCACGGGGCTCGTAGGGAGAAGCTAAGCCTCTCTGGTCTGCCATCTTCCCCGCCCCAGGGAGGCTGATGGGAAGGGCAGTCTTGAGAGCTGCAGATGGTAGCAAGCTCCAGCACCTACCCTGCCCTAAAAGGGCTGGGCATTGTTCCTCAATTAAACGACGACGAGAGGACTCACAGGTAAGGACCCACTATGGGCGAGGGGGAAGTGGGGACAGACGAAGAATAGCCGGTGAGAGGAATGGTTGCAGTCGAAGAAAAAGAACCGCTAACATTGTGAAGCATATAGAACAGCAACACATAAGGCCTGGGAACACTCAGAAGGCGGAACACTGGCTGGCTGCATCTTGTTTGGTGGACGAATCATGGTGATTGGTTACTGACAGGCGGGAGGAAGAAGAGAAGACTGGGAAGGATGGCTGCTGCATGATGATTGGTCGATAAAGATGGTGGAGATGTAGAGGTTTACAAGGTGGTAAGACTACTTATGTCGTCGGTACGATAACCATTGATGAGTTTCATAAATAAAAAGTGCTGCAGGAAGTTGAGTATGATCCTAGACTCCATATGTTGTGGTTTCTTACTTGCTTTTTCAAGTGATTCAATAAATTTTTGAGCTGACCAGTAGTAGTCTGTGTTAACGGTGAACTTGACCTTCCCCGGTTTTAACACGTTCTTTAATTTCAGGTATAGATAGATCAGTCTCATCAGCTGTTGAAGTGAAGGAGACGTCAGGGAATCCAGTATAATGTGGTGGCTGAACGGTAGAGTTTGTAGTAGCTTTTGCTCGTTTGGCTGGTGGTGTAGGCGCAGCAGGAGAGAACTCTGGTGGTGAAGGCGCAGCAGGAGAAAACTCTGGTGGTGAAGGCGCACCAGAAGAGAACTCTGATTGGTCCATATTATCGGAAGAGTCGGAGTCCGTGGACGATGTTGATTGGTGGGATGCTGCAAGAGGAGACGCTTCCCTATTGGTGGAAGGAGTACTGGCAACAGTTGGTGGTCTTTGGCGATTTTCAGTATATTAGCAGATTGTGGAGAGTCTGGAAAGTGAAACTTGGGCATATTGTTTAGCTCAAAAATCTGGTTTATAGTGGTGTTGAAAGATCCAGGTGATCCCACATTAGCAAGGTGAGCATATAACATGCAGTATAGAATCTTCGTTGGTTCACAGTTCGGAGAGACGGTGTTAGTGGAGGCAGGTATAGTGGCTTGTAGGATTTTTGTGGTATCTGCCTGAATCTTGGCGATGGCTGCATAGGTAGGCGACTTTGATGACTTCTTCTGTCCAGCTTCCAAGGTCTTCTTGAGGATGTCATGTATCGTCGGTACATGTACATGTGTGGCATTCCTGTGGTGGAAGGAGGGTTCCTCTCCAATTCTATGGACAAACGATGTCCCAAAAGTTAGGTTGATCTAATGGTGGTTGGTGTGTGGTGCAACAGAGGCTCTCAGCAGGCCTTCACAGGGACGTCAGCCGGGGGGGGGTGACATGCAATGACTGGGAGTAAGGTCTCATAGTCTCTGATGACCAAGTACACGAGATGTGCCGCCTCATCTTCCCGGGCCTGCCCCACCGGGGTCATCGGGAAGTGTCTGTGGTGAAGGGGCAATGTAGCTGGGCAGTTTAACAGGTAGTGCACCAGGGGTGTCGAAACCATCTGGTCACAGTGAGTACAGAGCTCTTCTCTCGCCCGTTCAACGATCCGTGCAGTCGTGGGATACCCTAAGCATAGGCAGTTGATAGCCACCCGCAGTTCCCTGGTCTGCTTCCGAATATTTGGAGGGGGTGCCCTGTGAGTAGCCCTGTCATACCAGCAGCGGCTCTGGGAATCCCCAGGGTCAGGAAGTGGGCGCCAGGCTGCACTGGTAGCCCATAGCATAATCTGGCTGAGGGTGATGGAGATTGCACCACGTGGCTGTGCCTCGAGCGTTGCGGTCTTAGCAGCCTCATCTGCTGCATCATTACCGGGAATACCCACAAGGCTCGGGATCCAGTTGATGGTGGCTCTGTGACCCTGGGCCATGAGCGTCTGCAGGTCGCCCCGAATGGATGTGAGTAAGTGTATGTTGTCCCTTGGCTCTCTGTGCATAATTGCCTGGATTGCTGACTTGGAATCAACATGGATGACGGGGGGATGCTGATGATCTGCAATTGCATGCTGCAGAGCTTGTTGAATGGCATAGAGTTCAGCCTGGAGTATGGTGCAATGGTCCGGGAGGCGCCAACCTGCTATCAGATTGCTGTGGAACATCCCAGCAGCTGTGCAGCCCACATTTAGGTCTCTGGAGCCATCAGTGTAATACGCCACACACCCAAGGCTTTCCACACCTGTAATGCTAGCTGAAGCAAGTCGTTGCAGAATGTGCTGGGGGCAATGCCTCTTGCTCCCTGGTAGGGCTGTCCAGTGCACTGCCAACAGCTCAGGCGCCCAAGAGGGCGGCACCTGTAGTTCCCTGCAGGTCTGTCGCAGCCTCCTTCCTGGAGCAATGTCAAGGGCAGGAGCTTCCTTGTAGCATCTGCAACTGACCACAACCACCGGCGGCCGCGGTGCATTGGTATGACATGTCCCTGTCAGTTTGTCAGCTCCTGGGAGTCGGAGGTACTTTGCTATCCTTTTGGCAGCTACAAGTTGGATCCTGTCTTCAAGGGGCTGAAGCTGCGCCTCAAAGTTCAGAGCCACTGCATTGGCCCACCTAGGCGCCCCCAACATGGCCCATACAGCTGTGGTTTGGACCACACAGAGACACTTGATGTTCGTGGGCCTGCCGCGAACCAGAGCAAGCGCCCCATAGTCGATGAGCGAGCGTATGGCCTGTATGTAGAACAACCTCATGACCTCGAGGCTGGCCCCGACCTTAGGGTTGGCCATGGCACTCATTGCCCTGACCCTCTGCTGTGAACCCATTCCAGGTTGATGCCCAGGATCCACAGCCTCTCATTGGGTTTCCTGACCCTATAGCTGAGAACCCATTCCAGGTTTATGCCCAGGATCCGCAGTCTCTCATTGGGTTTCCTAGTTCGAAGGATCATGGCTTTGGATTTTGCTGCAGATATCTTGAGCCCCAGGCGACGGCAAGTGGAAGCCAGCAGATCGAGGTCCTCCTGGTCTCGCTGCAACAGCCGGCGCATCCTGGATACGACAAGCGCCAGGTCATCGGCGTAGCTGAGCAGGAAGGTGCCTGTGGAGGAAGGCAAGCACACAAGCTGGTGCATCAGTACATTGAACAGGGCGGGACTAAGCACCCCGCCCTGCAGAGTGCCGTTTTAGAGGGTCTTGAGAGAAGTGGTATGCCCCTGGAAACGGACCCGGGCCCGCCTGTCCTGGAGATAGGATCGAAGCCATGCAAGCAGCCTGCCCTTAACTCCTCTGCGGGTCAAGAGTGCAAGGATGACAGGTGCACTGGCTAGCTCGAAAGCTTTCTCAAGGTCTAGGAAGACAACACTGTGGGCTTGGGCGTCCGACCCAATGCTGACCAGTAGGGTGATAATGCTTTCAAAGGTGCCCACCCCTCTGGTGAACCCATAGAGGTGTTTATGACTAGGGCCAAGCTTCCACCTCAGTCGCTCCAGCACCATCCTCTCGGACACCTTGGAGATGCAACTGGTGAGGGAGATGGGTCTCACACTGCAGGGATCCCCGGGTTTAGGAATTGGTATGATGTCAGCCTCCTTCCATACGGCAGGGAGTCTGCCGGCTCTCCAAGTCCGGTTGATGACCCCCAGGACAGCTTCGTGACCAGATTGGCCAGACCGAGTGATCATGTCATAGGTGACACCATCATGCCCAGGTGCAGTGTCCCGATGAGATGTGAAGGCTGCCTGGAGCTCCCGGTCAGTGAAGTCTTTGTCAGTGGCATCCTTTGCCCAGCATGCCACTTGGATCGCCCTCACCCTTCTAGGAAGGAGAGTGGCCTGTAGGTCCTGGAGATCCTGAGGCAGTTGAGCCATAGCCCCTCTGGAGGTGAAGAGTTCCACCAGTCGCTCTGCCTCTGTTGCGGGATCTGGGTGTGCTCGAGCCACACCGTGACACTGCCTAGTGGCCATTCGTAGCTTGGTCCATATCTCAGATTAGGTGGTGGAGTAGCTGAGGGAGGCACACAACTCAAACCATTTAGCCTGCCGGACCCTGTGCGAGACATGGCGTGCATGCCGCACCAGTTCTCTAAGCAGACGCATGGACTCGGCCATGGGAATTGCGCCTGTGCATCTTGTGGACGACATTGATGCGGTGGTTCTGTTCCTTGATTACCTCATTGTAGAACCACCAGTCACACTTGTACGACCCTTCGCCCGTAATCCTAGGTATGGCTGCCTCAGCTGCCAATGTGAAGGCTTCCTGTAGGTTCTGAGCCACCTCATCTGGATCTTCTGGTAGAGTAGTGTGAGGGAAAAGTCCATAGATAGGAGTGATGGAAGTGTGAATGTCTGTATAAGTGCTAGTAGTGGTAGTCTGCTCGTTTAGGTGGGGTAAGTATCTAGCTCCAGCTGTACCCCCCCTTCTTCCACCCAGAGGTGACATGCTTGACTCCGGCCAAGGGGTTAATCACTTGACTGACTACTCCCATCTCTGCTGTAAGTCTTCACAGCCACTTCTGTCTTAGTTTACGTTACGACCCTCACTCAATATTTTGTTACGAGCTTCACTCGTTAGTTTTTGAGCTTCACTCATCTTTTGGAATACTTAATGGGGCTCTGCCCTTGCCTTGTATTGACTAGCATAATTTTGCCTTGTATTGACTAGCATAATTTTACAGCCGTATGTAACAGTTTAAGCCACCTGGCACAACGCTGAGGGAGATTGAAGAAACCATCTCACAAGAGTTTTGGAGACTGAATTATCAACTTTTATACTGCCCACATCTGCAGTAACACTATCGACAACCACAACCACCTGAGTCACCAGCGGACCCCACCTGAGTCTCTGACTCTTGGACAACACACGAGTTAGAAAAAAACTGTCACATCCATCAAACAAGTGGTTGTTGCCACCATCATCGATTAAGTGAATACCAGCAAGGAGTTCAGAAAAGTGTACCAGCTGAGGTGTCAAGAACATCGACACGTCCCGTTTACACTACAATCTGTAAAAATTAGCTGTTGCAACGTAGTCTTATTTGTCTATTTTTATTTTTCATTTTTATTCACGATAGGATTTGTTTTCTATTCATGTTAAAGTTTTTATTATTTCATAAATCTTTCTATTCAATAAAGTGCTTATTTTTTATGTTATTTTTGTCTTTTTCTATTCTTTGTAATTTTCCTAAGGAGGAACGAGCCTTGGTTCATCTTGGGGTGCAAGATTGAACAGAGTCTGAGTATAGCCTTCACAAGTAGTCTCTGCCCACCAGTGCTCGACGACCTCCAGGAAGCACTGTCAGTCAGCCTTCTTGAGATTCCATCTGGGGGTATGTGTGGGAGGCAGGTGCCGCTGGACCATCAGTGTAGTGACCACTGCAAAGTGATCACTGGTTAGACGGGGGTGGACCTCCCAACTTGCACTCGAGAGCAGCCGTCTGGAGATGAGTGTGATATCTAGACGGCCACCGTAGTGATGGGTTGGCTCCCTATTGTTGAGAAGGGCGATCTCAGGTACATCCTCCAGCACAGTTGCAAGGTGCCTCCCTGCTGCGTTGGTGGGGGAGACAGAATTAAGTATTGGGTGGTGGGCATTGACATCCCCAGTTACAACAAGGCCCTCCAGGGGGGCGAGTGCAGCCACCTCTGAAATGTCAAGGGTGGACCGAGGGCTTCTGTATATGTTGTAAACCATGAGAGGTCCATCCGGATGGTGTAAGGTAGACTGCTGTGCCCCTGCTGATGTCTTCCAGGCGCTGAAGGTAAGACGAGAATCCCGGGATATGTGGCGGTGATTGATGAGTAAGTTGTTTAAGTTCAAATGTTACAAGAGTCCTTTAGCAAATTATGTCTGTTCCATGTATTGTTAAATTTATTCTCAAAAATCTTGATTACATTCGTTGGTTTTCTTTATTTCTTTTATTTTAATCTTTAATCTAAGTGCAGGAAGAGGAGGCCATTGTGCATAATGTTGATGAGCCTGTTGGGATGAAAGTGGGTATGGTTTCAAGGAAGAGGTTGGTGGGAGCGTCGGAGGACGATGTACTCACACCGGCCCAGCGCATCTGTAAGAAGGCTTTGGTCCGGGAAGAGTTTGAAAGATAGGACAGGTTTCATAAAAATTGCAGGGCAGAGACCTCAGAAGCACAGAGGAAAACCCCCTATGCAATTTTCAGGTGTTTAACTGTAAATGCTAATGGCTTCAGGGCAGAGGTCAAACGGAAGTGGATTGAAGTAATATTACGACGTTATGACGTGGATGTATGCTTTCTGCAAGAGCATAACTTTAAGTGTGGACGAGAGTTGACGTTGAATAGGTACCAGGTGTATGCAAGAAGTTCGGGGAAATTAAAGGGTGGAGTGGCAGTGGCACTGAAGGGGACCAGCCCATTGAGGGTAATAGTATGGGAGGAGGAGGGTGGAGGGAGAGTGGATGGGATATGGGGGATAGTGCCAGTTTGCTTTGTGGGTATTTATAAGCCGGCTGATAATCATAGGGGTATGAAAGTGGAGTTTGTGAGGGATGTGTTGTTGTACAATTTGCGAGGGTTGCCGATGATTTCCATACTAGGAGGGGATTGGAATTGTGTTATCAGAAATAAGGATGTGGAACCTAGAGGGGCGGCTTGTGTGTTAGGGGAGTTGCGAGATGTGCTGGGGGATGTGGGAGTAGTGGATGTGATTGGAGGAAATGGGTGGCAGGTAGATCATACTTTTGTTCGAAGGGGATATGCGGCATGATTATCCCGCATTTATGTGACAAGGGAAATCACTATAGGGAGGGTTTTGTCATTAGACATAGGATTTTCTAATCATAGTGGTGTATTGCCGGAGATGGCATGGGAGGGGATCATTCGAAGATATGATAGTTATTGGAAGTTGAATGTACGCTTACTACATGGGGATGGGGAGATGAATGATTTTGGGGAATGGTGGGAAACTTGTTGGGACAAGGGCAGGGAAGTAGAGGATGTTTTGGGTTGGTGGGAGACGTGGGCAAAGCCAAGAATTCAAGAGTTTTACAGATGGATGGGTAGAGAGGAGGCGAAGTGGAAGTTTGGACTGCAAAGGTATTTGGAGGGACAGTTGAGTTGATATTATGAGGGGGGGGGTACCTAGGGTGGGGGAAATAGAGGTTCTGAGAGGACGCTTGAAGGATGTCCAAAATGAGAGATTTGATGCTTTATGGGTATGTGGGGGTATGGAGGAGGTCTTGTGGCGAGATCGGCCATCCAGATGCGTGTTAAGGAGGTTTCAAGAACGACAGAAGGGTGCCACTATCATGGGGTTCGAGGTCAGCGAAGGAGAGGGGGGATATGAGGTGGGGCAAACTTTGAGGACTATTGAAGGTATGAGTAATTATGTAGATATTTGGTTCCGAAGGAAGATAGCTTATAGGGGAGGAGGACAGAACGGTAAAATTTTGGAGGAAGGAATTAGGGAATCTATAGGAGTGTTGAAGCATAAGGGGATGGAGGGCATGATTAGTGAGCATGAGGTGTGTGAAGCAGTGCAAAGTATGAGTTGAGGAAAGGCACCGGGCATTGATGGAATTCCCAATGATTTTTATGTGGTACATTGAAATACTATGAAATAATGTTTAGTACGATTATTTAATTGCATGAAAGACACAGGTTTGATGGGTGAGATGCAGCGTACGGGTGTGGCGGGTTTGGCGAAAAAAAGGGATGGGGGAAGATGCTGGGGAATTATAGGGCGATCTCCCTCATGTGTGCAGACTATAAGATTTTTGCGAAAGTTTTGGGTAATAGGATAAAATTGGTGCTTGACAAAGTCATTCATCAAGGTCAGTTTGGTATACTGGGGAGAAGTATGAGTGTGGGTCATGGGAAGATCAGGGATTTTGTGGAAGGAAGAGAAGGGGGGGGGGGTGTTTTGGGGTTAGATTGGAGGGAGGCTTATGATTGCGTGGATAGGGGTATGTTGAGTGTTATTTTACAGTGACACGGGTTTGGAGACGAAATTACTGGGTGGGTAGAGACTTTGTATAAAAATACAATAATTAGGATACAGGTGAATGGCAGAGTGGGAGCACAGGTGTGTATGGAAAGGGGCTTGAGGCAGGGATGCCCCTTGTCCCAGATACTGTTTGCGTGTATACAAGACCTTTTTTACAGTTCAATTACCGAGTGTGCGAAAGGGGTGGGGGTGGGGAAGCGATACAGATATAGTAGGGTACATAGACTACATGACGGTTTTGGTGGGATGGGAGGAGGGGTTAAGTAATGTGGGTCGTATTATTGAGGTCTTTGGTGGGGCTACGGGGTTGAGAGTGAATGAGGCAAAGTCGAAGTTATTGGAGGTGGGGTGGGGGGTTGGGCGATGTCTACGGTTGGACAATTGTGGAGAGTATAAAAACCTGCAGGGTGGTGTATAAGAAGGATAGTGTGGCAGCCCGGATGGTAAATTCAGAGGCGGTGGTGGGGAGGGCTATGGCAAGGATGAGAGGGTGGAGGGCAGGGGATGTAACTTTACAACAGAGTGGTGGTGGTTAATACGTTAGTGTACAGTAAGGTATGGCATGTGGCTGCGGTGTATCCTTTGAGGTCGTCTGACGTTCAGGAGCTGCAGAAAAAAGTCTTGCGGTATGTGTGGGGATATGGAAGGCCATGGCTTAGGAAGGAGGTGGTTATGACGAGTGTTAGGAGGGGAGGGTTGGGGCACAGAGCGTATATGTGAAACAGAGGTACCTTAGAGCAGGGGGAGAGTGGGGTAAAAGAGTGAGTGAGGTAATGAGAGGTGTGAGGCAGTGGTGGAGTGGGAAGGATTTACGTGTGTGTGAGGATATGGTGCAAAATCTTATGGCTGTGCGGATGCCTAAGAGGTTGAGGGTGAGTTGGCTAGGGAATATAGGTGGGATAGGGGTGGGGGTGCAAGGGGAGGCTATCTTTCCAGTATATGGTTGGAATGGGATATGGGAGGGGTTCCGTAAAATCAGATTAAAGCCGAAAGTTAGGGAACTGGTGTATAGATTTTTAGTGGGTATTTTAGCATCGACGTCAGTTCTTTTCTGTATGAGTTTGTGGGTCGGGAGTTGTCCAAGATGTGGGGAGGAGGAGACCGTGTATCATGCTGTTTATTTTTGCTGGAATTTGGAAGCGGTGAGAGAATGGCGGTCAAGGGTGATAAGAGTGGTGGGAGAGGGGGGGTTTGTCGTCTCTGAGGGCTTTGAGTTTCAATGTGGATGGGGTCCCGGGGGAGGTGGGGAGGGCGGTTAGATATGTGGAAGCAGATTATTTATATGTCTCATGGGGAATGTGTAATGAAATAGGAGATTATAGAATTCGGGCTTTGGCTGCTAATGTTTATTGTACACAGTGTAGAAATAGGGAATTATATGGTAGAACATGGGAATCGAGTTTTTCGGAGGGCTACAAGAATTTAACGATGGTGAGGTTGAAAGCTCTGGGGGTGGGGTAAACCCAAAATGGGTTGGTCCTCGAGGGGATAGGTAAGATGGAGGGGAAGGGGTGGTGTGGATGAGTAGGAGAGTGTTTGGTGGCATGTGAGGGGGGATTGGGGTAGGGTAGGACGGGTGACTTCTGACCTTGTTACAAAGGAGGACTTATGACAAAAGTAGGGAGTATGCATGGAGGAAGGGTTTTGGAGTTTTTTCATTGACTTTTTGGACTAGGGATATATAGAATGGCTTTAAGTTAGGGAAAAGCGTAGGGGGCTGTCTGAGTGCCGAGAGGCTTCTTGCTGTTTTCAGTATATTATGAATGCATAAGAATCATGGTGCTACATGACTGTGTTTTATGGGATATTGTATAGCACATATGAGTAAGGGTTTATGTGAAGGAACCATATAGTAGGTGGAACAGTATATGTGTCTTTGTGTTGAGTTATTATTGCCTTATTGTGCTTTTTTTGTTATTATCATTCATTGTATGATTATTACTTACCAAAGGATCCTGGGAGATGGAGTTTTGTCGTAGGGTTTTCGTATTCTATACGAGGTGTTTAGCTACGAGGGGGTATAAGGTGGCATTGCCCAGGGGCAGATATTATGTTATGGAAGTGCTTTCCTTCTTTTTGAAACACCATAATGTTACAGGGTGATGGATTTATTGTGGTAGGCATTGTACAGAATTTATCGAATTATATGTTTTAAATTAAAGTCATATAATGTATATGGGCCTTATGTTCTTCTGAACGTAATAACTTTGCTTGGAAGATGGTGTGCATAATTTAGTATTTTCATGGTTTTATGTTTCTGGGAATATATTTTTTCTGTTTGGAGGTAAGTTTTGATTAGATGTATTATGTATTAGGTTGTGAGAGAATGTTGTATGGCAATATTTAAGTTGATAAATTGCATATTCACAAGAATTGTATGTAATAGTATCAAACACTATTATAGACTTATACACCTAATCTGTTTTTGTGTTCTCATGGTGATGCAGACTATTTTAAAATTTTAAGGTACTTTCCTGTTGTTTTGTTCTGGGTTTCGAGTGATATTGAGCCACTGATATATGTCTTGAATTTATACACATTGGAGTGATGTGTTGAAGGGGTATGTATTTTGTAGTGTGGATAGGTATCTTGTTTTCCTGTTTTGGGTTCGCGTTTGGCGGACGACTTTTTATTCTGTATATAATATGTGGTTTTAAATAAAATAAAATAAAAAGTATTGACAGTGTTGCTTCTCTGACTCTTGTCACTTTATATGTTAAGCATAAAATTCCTGTACTCACCTAATTGTACTCACCTAATTGTGGTTGTAGGGGTTGAGACTCAGCTCCTGGCCCCGCCTCTTCGCTGTCCGCTACTGGGTCTCTGCTCTCCATGCTAAATGAGCTTTATCATACCTCGTCTTAAAACTATGTATGGTTCCTGCCTCCACTATATCTTTCTCTAGACTATTCCACTTCCTGACTACTCTGTGGCTGTGTGTATGTGTGTGTGTGTGTGTATGTGTGTGTGTGTGTGTGTGTGTGTGTGTGTGTGTGTGTGTGAGTGTGTGTGTGTGTGTGTGTGTGTACTCGCTGAATAACCACACAGACTTAGAACATTATAATATACAATGACGCCATTTTCACCTTTTCAATGAGCTGTCATAAAGTAATATTCATTTTCTGTGGTCTAGTTATGGTGGCAGCTTCCGAGGCATTTTAAATATGCCTTGGCCATGTGATGTCATTAACTCTAGTACATGTTTGTCATCTCAAGCGAATATAACAATACTCATCACTTCTCATGGTTGAAGACGTGTAATTAAAAAAAGAATAACAGTATTGGTTAGATGATGAATAAGACATGTCGGTATGTTTTAAAGATGCCAAGATGTTGTTCATATGCAATAAAATCACAATAAACAGGTGATATTACAATATGCAGAACAACCGCCGTGAAAAAATAGTGAAATTCCAAGCACTTTCTGGTTTAGCACTTCTATTTGATTATAATAATAATAATCCAAGCACTTTCGTGACTTCTCACATTATCAAGGAACTATAAGAAACAAAAAATCAACAGGAAGGCAAATAAGGGCAAGACTACACCTCACAGTCACTTCACAACAACAAAACTGTGAGGTGTAGTTTTGTTGCTGTGACGTGACTGTGAGTTTACCTGGAGAGAATTCCAGGGGTCAACGCCCCTGCGGCCCGGTCTGTGACCAGGCCTCATGTTGGACCAGAGCCTGATCAACCAGGCTGTTACTGCTGGCCGCACGCAGTCCAACGTACGAACCACAGCCTGGCTGGTCAGGTACCGACTTTAGGTGCCTATCCAGTGCCTGCTTGAAGACAGCCAGGGGTTTGTTGGTAATCCCCCTTATGTATGCTGGGAGGCAGTTGAACAATCTTGGGCCCCTGACACTTATTATGTTGTCCATCAACGTGCTGGTGGCACCCTGCTATTCATTGGGGATGTTACATCGCCTGCCGAGTCTTTTGCTTTCGTAGGAGTGACTCGTGTGCAAGTTTGGTACTAATCCCTCGAGAATTTTCCACGTGTATATAACAATGTATCTCTCCCGCCTGCATTCTAGAGAGTAAAGGTTTAGGAACTTCAAGCGTTCCCAGTAGTTGAGGTGGTTTATCGCAGTTATGCGTGCGGTGAAGGTTCTCTGCACATTTTCAAGGTCAGCAATTTCACCCGCCTTGAAAGGTGCAGTTAGTGTGCAGCAATATTCCAGCCTAGATAGAACAAGCGATCTGTAAAGTGTCAGGTGTAGTCTTGTTGTTGTGACGTGAATGTGAGGTGTAGTCTTGTTGTGATGTGACTGTGAGGTGTAGTCTTGCCATTATTTGCCTTCCTGTTGATATTTTGTGTTTTATAGATCCTTGATAATGTGAAAGTCACGAAAGTCCTTGGGAAATTTTACATTTTTTTTAAAAGTGGTTGTTCTATGTTGTTCATATGACTTATTCGTCAAGGGGGAATCTAAGCAATTGCACAGCTGGAGGACATCTGCTGCTAAGCGGAAGGATATTTGGCGTGAAAATAATCAGGGACTGGCCGGAACTGATGATTGCGCACCAAAGGAGGTCGCACCGGTTAAATTACTGGAATCCTTTAGTTGTTCAGTGTGAACAGAGTGATCTTTGGTACGAGTCTCACCACTGGGGTGCAAATCCATTTTATAAGGCTATTTTGTTTGGTCAAAGGTTAGCAACCATTAAGCGTTAAAAAACTTTATTCCATCCATAGCGACACATTCTTCCCTCCCCAAACAAGTACTTGCAGATAGATCATGAAGTTAATTTTACAAGATGTAAGAAATGGTATCCTGATACTGACAAATGTGGAAAAAAACACATGTCCCCTTAGGGGATTTATTTAAGGCCGTTTCGCCACGAGTGGTTTCTTCGTCCCAAATAGAGAAAACTAATATAAAATTTTTATACTAGTTTAAGTTGTCATGTATTATGACTGAAGAAGAAACTCGTGGTGAAACGTTTCCCCTAATAAATGTCTGAACTTAT